>ML661903.1:11394521-11568083 GCA_007570785.1 Antilocapra americana | reverse complement strand
GTGTGTGTGGACAGGCCTGGGCTACCTGGCAGAGTGTGTGTGTGTGTGTGTGTGTGAGTGTGTGTGAGTGTGTGTGAGTGTGTGTGTGGACAGGCCTGGGCTACCTGGCAGAGTGTGTGTGTGTGAGTGTGTGTGAGTGTGTGTGTGTGTGTGTGTGTGTGTGTGGGGGGACAGGCCTGGGCTACCTGGCAGAGTGTGTGTGTGTGTGTCTGAGTTTGTGTGTGTGAGTGTGTGTGTGTGTGTGTGTGTGTGTGTGTGTGTGTGTGTGTGTGGACAGGCCTGGCCTACAGTACAGTGCTCCGCAGGTGGCCCGCGATAACTGAGCGCTCTTTGTAAACACTGGTCATCTAATTTTGCTCACTCAGCATGAAGACCATTATGAGAAGGAGATAATGAGCCAAGGTATAAGGAGAACACACACACAAGGATATATTTCACGTTGACCAGTGGCTCTGACATCATGCTGAGTCGACACTCGTCACGGCCAAGCCCTGTGCAGCTATCAGGAACCGGATTCCACGCACAGCAAAGCCAGGTGGCCTGAGCCGGGGCTGAGCCGGGGACACGGCAGCCAGGCGGGCCGTTGCTGACACTCCCTTCTATGGCTGGGCTGCTGGTGAAGCAGGTAGGAGCTAGCTTCGGGCCTGGTTCTCATTCCTGCCTCTGCTCCGGGCCTCAGCTCACGCCGCAAGGAACCAAGGTTGGACTGGGCGGGGGAGCTCTGAGACCCATTAAGTACCATACTCTGCTATAATCCCTGAATACTCTAGAACCAAGAAACACGCAAGGATCTGCCCCTCATCAAAGACCCCCAAGAGCTCAGCTGTCATTCTCCAGCCCCAAGTGTCAGCTGCTGAGTTCAGGTTGTTTCAGATAAAATGAAATCCACTGTCTTATTTAAAACAAGCATCTGGGGTTGGGCCTGAGGTTGGCTCTGAGATGGGGAAGACGCTGGAGATACAGGTATTACCCTCTCGGCTGGCTTCCAGGCCAGCCATGCTTGGGCTCCAGATCAGAGCCCGGGCAGGTTCACTGGTGCCAGCAGGCAGGCTGAGTGGTGTAGCCCCAGGCTTTGGGGGAGACAGGGATCCAGGCCAGCAGCTTGGTGCCTTATCATGACCCCCAGGGTGCTATCTAAACAATTTCACTTTCTATGGGACCAGTGATGTGGGAAAGCCTGGCAATGTCTCCAGGCAGGTGAAAAAGGGGCTTTTCCTTTACAGTCACTGATGCAGGAAAACGGATGAACATCTCAGATGAGTTTTGGTAAGAGGGATGAGGACCACTAAGGCAGTTAACACCCTATCCCAAATTCCAGGGCACCACAGCTGAGCCTTCCCTCCAGGCTTCCTCCCTGGAGCCAGGGTGGGGGCCGTGCCCAGCTCACCTTGACAAGGCTCTCCAGCACAGACCTGCAGATGGCCTTTTTGTCTGTGTTGGCGAGGTCTCTCTTCTTGACCAGCACTCGATAGCGGTTGAAGAAGTCATGGTAGGACCACCTGGAGAGAAAACCGGTGCATCAGGGGTTTCTGATGTATCTGCCTCTCGGCCACACAAAGGCCCTGGCTGATCTCAGACAAGGCCCCGGAGGGTCAACACGTCCAGCACAAAGCCCTTCTCAGAGCAGCAAAACCCGTTCTGGGGTGTTCTGTTCTCCATCGATGCTGAGAATTTCAGCATGTAGCTGAGTTAAAGAATCATGCCTAGCGGATGGACAGAAAAAAGGCTTTGCTCCTGGGAGGGCTGACCAGCTTGCTGCCCAGACCACCGCCAAGTTGAAATCTGAAAAGCTTTCCAGGAGGATGTTACTGCTGACACCCATACTTCTTAGGACAAACTGAGATTCTTTTGTCTGTTGGCACCCTGCTTGAGCCCTCAGTGTTGGAGACCGTTTTTGGAGGCTCTGTCTCTGCTGACAGCCCATAAGGGGGTCCCCTGGGGAGGCGGGCCCCAGGGGGTGCGGTACCTGGACGGGTAGCCAGCCGCACTGATCCGGATGGTCTCCAACACGCCGCAGGCTCGGAGCTGCTGCACCGCTCTCTTTGGGTTAAAACTGCAAAACACAAGACAAGCGATCAGTGGCCACAACGGCAAAGAAACAGAATAGGGGAGAGAGAGAGAGACTACCCCTTCCTGCACTGGGGTACAGGCATTGCACACCTGGGAGCTCAAGGCCAGGGGCCAAGCTCAGGCTAAAAGACAGTGACTGGCAGCACCTGGGCCATCTCAGTTCTGTGCACATTCTCATCCTCACCTGGACTACTCCTCTTATTTGCCTCCCTGTGCTCTGTCCCCCCCTCCCAAGCTCATTCCTGCCTCCTCTGCAGAGCCTAGACAGTGTATTAAAAAGCAGAGACAACACTTTGTTAACAAAGGTCCGTATAGTCAAAGCTATGGTTTTTCCAGTAGTCATGTATGGATGTGAGAGTTGGACTATAAAGAAGGCTGAGCACCAAAGAATTGATGCCTTCAAATTGTGGTGTTGGAGAAGACTCTTGACAGTTTCTTGGACAGCAAGGAGATCCAACCAGTCCATCCAAAAGGAAATCAAATCTTAATATTCATTGGAAGGACTGATGCTGAAGCTGAAGCTCCAATACTCTGGCCATCGGATGCAAAGAGCCAACTCATTATAAAAGACCTTGATTCTGGGAAAGACTGAAGGCAGGAGGAGAGGAGACAACAGAGGATGAGATGATTGGATGGCATCACTGACCCAATGGATGTAAGTTTGAGCAAACTCTGGGAGATAGTGAAAGACAGTGAAGTCTGGTGTGCTTCAGTCCATGGGGCTGCAAAGAGTCGGACACAACTAAGTGACTGAACAATAACTGCAGAGCCTTCCCTTATTATTTCTACAGACAGGGACATCTGTCTTAACTCAGTGGCCAAATCATATACACGTGGCACCACAAGCATGATTTGGTTAAAAAGGGGGGTTTCAGGTCACGCAGGCTTGGGTGTGAATCATGATGTGGTCACTTACAGCTGCACGTGTGATTTGGGGCAAGTAACAAACCTCCTTACGCGGCAGCATCCTCCTCTCTAAGGTGGGGAGAATGGAAGTATCCCTTTTAGGGGGTTAGCACGAAGATTAAGTGCAACTGCCCATGAAAGCAGTGAGAACAGCGCCTGGCACAGCATATAAGGGCACAGGTGCTGTGAACTTTTGTCATGAGAGCTGCCCAGTTAAGAATCACATAAATGGAAAGCTTTATCTTCTTTTCTTTAGAGATACAAGCCATGACTTCAACAACTCACCCACCCTAAGGTGCTAAGTTTAGTACTGAAAACTCCATTTTTATTCTAACACCTATACTGAGTAGGACACTAGAATAAAAAATCAGACATAGTCTGGATTTTCTAAAGTATCTGCACTTGAAGAGGAGAGAAATGTATGGAAGTAGTAAACCACAAATGAAAGTGTTATTCATTTGGTTGTGTCCAGCTCTTTGTGACTCCACAGACTATAGCCCACCAGGCTCCTCTGTCTATGGAATTCTCCAGGCAAAAATACTGGAGTGGGTAACCATTCCCTTCTCCAGGGGATCTTCCCTACCCAGGGGTTAACTGAACCACAAGGCATCATGTGATAAATGTGGTAAAAATACTGAAAGAAACTGGAGGGAAGGATGCTGGGGTTGGCTGGGATAATCAGGGAGTCTTCATGGAGAAAGAATTAAGCTGACCCTGAAGCAATCACTATGATTCAGGATGAGGAATAAATGTTCTCTTCCTTTCTGGCTGTTCTGAAGCTCAGCTATAGCTGGACACCGAGTGAGCCCCCTCCATTGGCGTGGGGACCTGGCTCCACCTCTGCAGTCACCTGCCGCCTAAAAGGCTGCCGGCTCCCACCTACTGCCTGGGGCTCTGAGGTGCTGGGCAGGTGCATGTGGGACTCCGAGGTACTCAGGACCACCTGCTGCTGAGACCAGCCCCCTGGCCTTCAGGAAACCTGGCCAGTCGCACCAACGATGATCAGCACTCCAGAGGATCGCACCTACCTGGGGCCACCTCCTCCCTGGATAATTCCTGTTCTCTCGCCTCTATATCACTGCAGTTTCCACAGACCCACTGACAGTCACTCTTAGGCGGTCACCAGCCATCTGGGGCTGACAACTCCTTAAGACTATGTCTTTATTCATTGTGATTCCACTATCCTAGCCCAGCGCCCAGGAGAGATGGCTTCTGAACAAAGGAGGAAGTGGAAGGAAAGACGTTTTATCAAACAGAAGCATTTAGTGCGGGACAGTAGTCTCCACTGGGGGCTATTTTGCCACCAAGGAACGTTAATGTTTTAAGACGCTGTGAGTTGCCACAGCGGTGGGGGTGCCACTGGCATCGAGGGGGCAGAGGCCAGGGATGCTGCTACGTCTCCTCCAGTGCACAGGACAGCCCTGTGGCAAATCACTACTTGGCCCAAATGCCCACAGTGCTGAGGCTGAGAAAACCCAGCTTTGGGAGGGGGAGGAGGGAGACAACACTTTGTTTCCAGAATCATCAAGAACATCACAGATTTTCATGACATAAATTTTTATGCTGGTCATAAATAATCCTCACGATCTCGTTGAGGTCTTTCATCAGGATAATTTTTTTTTTTTTTAGCCACAATTAACAGAGGAGGAACAAAATGAAGAGGGTGAGGGTCTCACTTGGGATGAGCCAAACAAATTGAAGCTGAGAATGCAGGTTTCCAGACTTGATTCTGTAATCTCCCCTACTTTATTGGGAGGAAGACTTTGGTCCTGAAGGTAAAGGAGACTCCTAGAAAAGTGGGCTATTAGGACTCGCAAGTCCCTTTGAGAGTCCCCAGGGGCTTTTCTCACTTGGGAGGAGAGACTCAGCATGAGAACTCCGCACACGGTAAGCACCAGTTTGGATAAATGCATCGCCCAAGGTCAGGCTGGCTGCAGGCAGAACTGGCGGCAGCCCCACATGCTCCGCTCCCGGGCCCAGCACGATGCTCCTGCCCTTCACACGTAATCTATGTCTTTCACACCCGCTGCTTTCCTAACAGCCTCTCTTTTTCTGGAGGCGGCTGGTAAACAGATGCCACACAGGGGGGTTTCCTGAGCGTGTCTCGGGAATTTGGAGGAGGGAGAAGAGTGGACAGTCAGCCAGCTCCCGAGGAGGCTGATTTGATGCTCTGTTCCCAACCTTTTCCAGGACGAGGCCCCTGAGAGTGGAAGTCAAGCTTCATCAACTGATACGAAACGCAGAAGGCAGTTCAGATATTCATCCTGAGAGTCAGAGTTGCCAAAATAAATTATTTCACAGAAAGAAATTATGCCAAGACCAGAAAGAAAATCAGAAAGATGGGAAGGAATTGCTTGAAAAATGGAAAAATGTACCTCCTTTGGCTAGGGGGAAAATAGCATGTGTGGAGGCTCAGGGGAACAGGAGGAGAGGCTGCAGAGGTGGGTGAGAGACCACTCTACGGGCGCAGGGCAGCGCTCCAGGCAAGAAATGGAGAGACACTAAAACAGGGCCCCAGTGGAAGGAAGAGACATGGGGGACCGTGGGAGAAATCATCAAGCGGACTCCACAGGACTTTGACCACGATTGGGTCCTAGGGGGTAAGGGCCCTGCTGTCCGATACGGCAGCCACTAGCTACCTGTAAGTAACTAAAATGAAATTAAGACTTTGCTGTCTCAGCCACCCGAGCCACACTGCAAGAACTCAGGAGGCATGTGTGACCGTGTAGGTCACTGCAGATTTACCAAACAATTCCACCATGGCAGAAGGTTCTACTAGACAGTGCTGGTCCAGAGGGACCCTTAGGTTTCTGGTTTGGAAGAGCCAAGTTTGGTGGGTGGATGAGATGCCAGGAAATGCTTGTGCCATTTACTGCGACAGAGACCAAATAAACAGGAACCATTCTGGGCGGTGGGGAGGATGACTCTGGTTTCAGACACATTGAGGGTGAGGAGGCCAGTGAAGCCACAGCAGACCGGCAGAAACGCCAGGTGGAATCCGGAACAACCCAGAGACGACAGAGATGCTGAATAGTCATTGTCACCCAGATTTGGATGAGGTCAACCATGGTTGGATGGCATCACTGACTCAATGGACCTGAGTTTGAGCAAACTTGGGAAGATGGTGAAGGACAGGGAAGCCTGGCGTGCTTCAGTCCACGGGGTCACAAAGAGCCAGACACGACTGAGCAACTGAACAATGACAAACAACAAAGCCTGTGAGTGGAGACAGAAATGGATAGAAATTTTCAAGGTAGGAGTAGTGGCAGAATGTGGGTCAGAGAGAGTGGAAAGTGAGCAAGTGCGGATGACTCTGGAGGCCTGGAGGAGGGAAGTATGAGACAAGGGACCATCTGCACATCTCATCACTCAATGCACCACGTGAGGTTACATTTACTCAGTCAAAAAACCCATCTCTGAACTGAGCAGCTGCTGTGAGACGCACTCATGTTCCCATTTAATGGCACACTTCTAACTGGCTCTCTGACTCGTGGGCACCCTGACCATCACTGTAAGCAATGTGAGATCAGGGAGCTGGCCCTTCACGGCCCCCAGTTCTCTGGACAGCAGACAGGTGGGGCCCGTACTCCGCACATACACCACCGGGGAGAGCGTGCAGGACCCACCACTCATCCCGCTGAGGACCACAGACCCGCGGGGCTGTGCCCACCCCCTGCACCCGACCTTCGCAGCGACACTCACTGGAAGGGCAGCTTCTCATCGTTGGGCTTGATGCAGCGGACGTAGTGGGGTGTCGTGGCGTTCAGCGTCTCCATGAGCAGGTGCAGGGAGGAGCGGAACTGGGGAGACAGAGGTCAGCGCCCCATGACCTACTCCTCCTCAGCCTTTCGTGGTGAACCACAAACGTCCAGGAGCACCCTCACACTGGGGGTGGGAGCTGTCAATGTTCTTATCGCTTCATTAGTGTTTAACGCAGGGCAGGGAGACCTTCAGGGACCTGGGGGGGGACTCCAGCTCTGACGCTGCTGGGCCACGTAGCCAACCCCCAGACCCTCTTGCATCCCAGCACCAGGCTCCACAAAGCACCTGGGGAGATACCTCCTGGGTCTCTCATTTCACTCAGCACCCTGATCAGATGAGATGAGGCGAGCAAGGGCGAAGAGTGTGAGAAGGATTGTCTCATGGCTGGAGGCCCTGCAGCTCTGACACGGGGTGCCTGGCTGGCATGCTGGCAGTTACTGCCTTACAGGAAGCGCCCAGAGCAGGCATCTACCTAAGCATGAGGGTCAGTGGTTGCCAGGGCTCAGCAGGCACTCTGCTCTCTTGGGAGACATGCTGGATGTCAAGGCCCACAGCGAGCCCACAGCAGGAGCTGTTTCTCAATTTCGGGTCCCCAGGCCATCAATCCCACCCTCCCAGTCTGCATCCCTAGCCCTCAGGTGTCTGTGGTCCTGCAATATGGTCCCCCCACAGGGATGTCAGACACACAACGTGGGGCTGGGGCCCTCCCCTCTCTCCCCTACCAATTCCCTCCAGTGAAGGTTTTGCACCTTTCTTCTTCAAAGGGCACAGAAAGACCAGGCTGGGGGCTGGGGCTGCGGACACCGAGGCCACTTGGGCCCCCTCTGACTCTGTCCCTCCGTCCTTCACCTCCAGAGAGGCAGTCTTGCCTCACGTGCCCGGGTACACAGCTCCGGGGCCTGGGGGCTAACCTGGTAACCCACGGTTTTCTTGTGCTCCTTGTTCGAGGCTTTCACGGGGGGTCTGGAGGAGCGAATGTTGATCTTGGAAGAAGCGGTGGTGGCAGGAGCAGAGTCTTTCCCATCGTGGAACAAGTCAGCCACTAGCGGGAACTAGGAACAAACAGAGGAGGAAGACAGAGAACAAGAGCTTCATGGACTTTATGCTGGTGCACTCTTTCCAAGTAGCCTTGCAATACACGCCACAGGGAACCGGAAACACGTGTCCATGTAAACACTTACACACCGGGGTCTGTGGCAGCATTATTCCTAGTAGCTACAAAGCAGGAACAGCCCAAATGCCCATCAGTAGCTGAACGGATAAACAGAATGTGATGGATACACACAATGGAATATTACTCAACGATGTAAAGGAATGAAATCCTCGTTCATTCTAAAACTTGATGGAACCTTGGAAACACACCAAGTGAAAAAGTCAGACACAGCAGACCACAGAGTGTACGATTCCATTTACTGGAAATGTCCAGGGAACAGAACATAGTTTAGTGTTTGCTGGGGGCTGGGGGAATGGGGAAAGTGGGCTGATTGCTAATGGGGACAGAGTTTCTCCTTGGAGTAATGAAAATATTCTGGAATTTAGCATGGTAATGGTTGTGTGACTTGGTGAATACACTAAAACTACTGAATTATACACTTTAAAAGGGTGAACTTGAGGTGTAAGAATTATAAAGAAAGGGAAAAATCAATTTCCCCAGGCAATCTCACATAAGCTTCACCTACAAAGATGGGCAAAACTTCTTTCCCTTCTGGTGTGCCAGAAGGTAACTATGGTCTAATAAAGCTGTTTAAAAATTTCCACACTTATTATTACTGCATCTTATAAATTTATGTAACTTAAGCCTTAATTTCTTCATCAGTAAAGTGGGGATAAGGATATCCTCGCTATATGGAGTTGCTATGAGACTAAGTAAGATGACCTCTCTGTTAACGCACTGTGTACATCGGGGTGAAGGGGCAGGTGGGACAGAGTCCCGGCTCTCAAGACACTGGTCCTGCCAGCATCCCTTGGCAAAGTGGATGCTGGGGACAGAATCAAGGGTTGGACAGGCCACTACCATGCGGGGAAGGAACCACAGGAACATCCAGGCCCCGCCCTCTAACCCTGAGCCACGCCCACCCCAACACCTGTGCTCAGTCTCTGGGCTCTGCTTTCTCACATCCACGCACCTTTCTCCCATAACTCACATCAAAATGGCGTCTCCCATCTCCTCGGGCCAATTCTGAATGTCCAAGTCTGCCTTCTGGGGGCTCTGCAGTCCGATCTCACTGCCCCCACCCAGATCATACGCGATCACTTTGCGGTAACAGAAGCCAGCACACCTGTTATCCATCATGCACCTTCCTCCAGCCCTCTGCCTACTTTCCCCACTGTGCTCCTTTCCAGCACCTTTCACTGCTCCGTCTTCCTGCACTTCTCGGAGTCGCAGATTCCCTAAAACTGCACGACTGCCACTGAACTCTTCTAAAACTCGTTCCCTGGACGGTGTCCTTTGGGCCTGTGACTTCAGCTATCCCCTTCAAGCCCGTCTCTCCATCTTGATCTTCCACGACCGCAATCTGCAGTCCCAACCCTCTGCTCAATACCCTCCTCCTCACTCTTGGTGCTCCACTCTAAGCTCCAAGTTCACCACAGCCCAAACCACTACCACCTGCGGTCTTCCCAAATTCAGATTAGAGATCCTGCCATCACCCTACCTCTCATCCCAGTCAGTCACCTAGTCTGTCCACGGTTAAGCCTCAGCAGTCCTTTCTTGATCAACCAGAACACCCCTGTCCTAGTTCAGGCCCACCTGAGTGCTCTCCCGGGTCACTGTAGTCTTCTACAAACCTTGAGTGCCCACCTCCAGGCATATCCTTCTGCAAACACATTCTCCCCCACAGCCAGTTTAGAGTTTTATCTACATCCAAAACATACCCAGTAACCCCTTGCTTACAGACTTGTTGGTCCTCACTGTCTACGGCAGAGAGCCACCATCACACATATTAACTAAGAACAGGGGGAGTGGCAGGAATAGAGGGACTGGTTGAGATGGAAGAGGCCAGCCCAGGCATGGAGCCCCCCTAAATCGGTGCCAGAGAGCCAAGGCACACGTTAGCAAGGGTCATGTGCCCAGTCAGAAAGGCGTGTAGAAGTGTCCACAGGGCAATGACTGGTGGGAGTCTGAAGCCAGGTTCCCATTCTAAAGACATCAGCGATTCCATCTGCCAAGTCTGAACAATGCAAAACGGATTAAATGATTCTAATTCACATACTTTTGGAAGTGGACTTTCAAGATGTTTGGGTCTTAGGTAGAAGTTACCAATAGTATGACTATACCGTTGGAGAAGTCTAGTTTACAGACATCATTAATAGTAGTAGCTTTTTTCTGTGAAAAATCTGTTAACTTCTGAGGTCGGGAGCTTATATGAGGAGGAACTCTGAAACTGAACGCAATGATAAGAGTATTTTATTTATTTATTTATTTATTTTTACATTACAATATTGTATTGGTTTTGCCATACATTGACATGAATCCTCCATAGCACCTTTCTCTTGCTCCCATCAGAAAAGCTATGCCTTTTATTTATTTGATATATTAAAGGATTTATAATTTAAGAACAAAAAATGAAAACTTCTGTTCAAGGCAGATTTTAATCTATGCTGGCACTGTGCCGTAACTTAGGAACAAACACAACCAAGCCTGGAGGATTTGTACTGTATTTTAAAAGCTATGTTTTCGTTGTTAGGTCCCGGCTGTTGAGACTACATTTGGAAGTGGTTGGGTCTCTGGGACAGAGAAGAAGATGAGTTTGTTGGGACCTTAACAATAGGGAGGAGCGGCTTTATGTTCTATTCAGAACTGATATTACAAACTCAGTGAACATACAGAGACATCTAGTTTAACCACAAGGTGAAATGACCAAGAGGTACCTCAGGCTGCAGGCAACAGTAAAAGACCAGGCAGATACTGAACCACCCCACCCCCCCAACCCACTCCCCAGGACAAGGGGACTGGGCCAGACAGGGAACTCCTTGTCCCCAGAGTGTCTCAACTGTAGACAAACCCAAAGTCTCGACAGTAAAAGTAATTATCAAGCTCTTGTTTGAAAATGTATTCATGCAAAAGGAACACATTTCTGAATGAGAGAGAGTTGTGGTTTGTTGTTGTTGTTTATTGACTAACTCCAGTTCTGCTTTTCAAACAACCAGCAAGTCTATTTATCAGCTGACCGCCCAGGAATGGAAGCACTACAATTTAGAGCAGTCCTTGGAAACAAGCTCCACCTGGGCCTTTCTAAAAACCTGCTCCCCTCAATCTTGAAAATACTGAGATGAAACCTTCAAACAAACCAAGCACTTCCCTGATACTGCTTGTCACTTATTTCAAAGTGTCTGCAGGCACTGGCTTTGGTGTTCTCTGCTACTTAAGTCTATATATAGATTTTAAAAGCCTGAGGCAGATCTGTTTGAAAAGGGATTAAAAGAAATAAGAAAACACTTTCTAAAGACAACTTGAGGGTTTAAGAAAAATGTCAATTATAGGTGTATACATAGCTGTTACCTTGGAAATCACACCTATTCACTTCTGTTTATATGAACATTATCTTCTCTTGAAAGTGGACACATGAAACTGAAATAAGATACACTACAATAACCATTTGATTGGAATCTCTAGCTTCG
This sequence comes from Antilocapra americana, assembly GCA_007570785.1. Classification (NCBI taxonomy): domain Eukaryota; kingdom Metazoa; phylum Chordata; class Mammalia; order Artiodactyla; family Antilocapridae; genus Antilocapra; species Antilocapra americana. The sequence continues at coordinate 11,556,725 of ML661903.1, read as the reverse complement.
AGTCTTTAAAAGCTCTGGCTGTAAACATAATAACAAACACATTTTCTTTTCCATGAATTCTTATATATGGTAAATGCTACCCTCCAGGTGGAAAAAATATTTGAACTTTTAGGTAAGAAATACTCTGTTTAATATTCATTGGAAGAACTGATGCTGAAGCTGAAACTCCAATACTTTGACCACCAGATGCAAAGAACTGACTCATTTGAAAAGACCCTGATGCTGGGAAAGACTGAAGGCAAGAGCAGAAGTGGACGACAGAGGATGACATGGTTGGATGGCATCATCAACTCAGTGGACATGAGTTTGAGTAAACTCTGGGAGTTGGCGATGGACAGGGAGGCCTGGCGTGCTATAGTCCACGGGGTCGCAAAGAGTTGGGCGTGACTGAGAGACTGAACTGAACTGAACTAACTCTGTTTAAAGGGGTTTTAAAGGGTATTTGGAGGAAAAGTCTCGGCACTTTGTTTCAAGAAGCAGGACCTTCTTTTATTGCAGAGAACGATCATACTGTTTTCCTGACTAAAGTTCTCTCTTACACAGTTACCTATTTATTCTAAGTATTGGGAGAGGCTTTATAACTACCAGCAGAAACTGATTTTCAACAGGAAGCCCTCCAAAAAACACTTCAAAGCTAATGTTACATAGTATGCTGACTCAAAAGCTACTATATAACAACTTTTTAAAAATGTAAAGCAAATGTGCTTGCTCAAAATGAAATGCGTGTGTAACCCTGGAAGGAAGCTAGCAGGGCAGAAAACAATGGAATGCATGTGGGAGGGAGAAGCTGAGGGAGAAAGGAGACACAGCGGGGAGATGGCGTTTGGGCCTTGTTAGAGCATCCTGACTCTTGGACCTCAGGGACAGTCGCAGCCCAGGGTAGGCAGTCTGGGCTCATATGGTCTGCCTGGCCTCAGGACCACACTGGTCTTGAGATCTCGTCCGCTGGGATGGTGTGGAGATGGTACCAGCAGGGTCTGCCTGGGAACACAGCCCAGCACGGCCCTTGCTTTCCAGCACCTGCCAGCACGTACCCTGGACCCACTGCCCAGCCCTCTGACCTGAACTCCGTGGGGCCCCAGAACAGGAAATCTGCAGAAGAAAAAAAATTCTCCCTTCAAGATCCTCCTCACCCCGATTTATAAATTTTCTTGCTTTTTACAATAAACATTAAGAAGGAAAACCCTCCATCTTTAGTATCTAAAACGATTCAGTCTGTTAACCTGAAGTCATGTTTTAAAAGAGGCATCTCTCTACTTAAATCTCTATTTATAGCTTTCTGATAGCTCAGGAAGCAATTAGCTGTATTATAGCCTCTTAGGCAGTATAACTGGCTTACTAATTACATTCTCATTAACACCATTTTATTTCACTGCTCTTGGTGGGAGTTTTTCAAATAGCCTTTTGGCTGGCAGGTATGTGGTTATCTTCCAGCCCATCCTGACTAGTTTTTCACACTGATTTGTTAATTTCTTACCAGGGATGCCATACAAAAGGAAAAAGCTAATAGGTCTCTCCCCAAATAAAAATACTTTAAGTAAAACCATGAATTTGCCTACAGGATGTAAGAGTTATGCTCAGTGAGAAGAAAACCAGTAAAAAGGCATTAATGGGGTACAATAGGCTTGCATCTTTCCAGGTCTTTATTCTTCTCTCTGCTTTAAGTGTATCTTAGAAACAAACTTTGTGGGACTGCTGTGAAAAAGAAAAAATTAAAGAAGATGACAGAGGCTCAGTGAACGACGAGCTTTAAAAGCGCTGCAGTGACAGATGCTGCCAGTGGCGTTTGACTTTCGGAATGATGGGAAGCACATTTCCAGTCCTGACTGGCAGCTGTAGTCTGTGGAGATCCCATCTGTAGGTTTACAGTGACCTAGTGTTGATCTCTGCTTTCCATCTCCTGGGGTGTCTGAAATGGGCTGGAAAGAGTCCAGGGTGGAGCATCTCAGCCCTCTTCCTGCTGGGGTCTGAGGGGCCTAGGAGCCCCTCAGTTCAATCTTTAAGGGCTGTTGGTCATCATCACAGCACTTCTGAGGGTTTGCTGGGATGGGAGCAGGAGGGCCTGGCAACAAGATCTCTGGTTTCTTTAGAAATATTAGCTGGTGAAGGGGAAGGCTAGAGTTGTGGTAGGTGGACAGGGAAGAGAAGGGAGTTGGTACCTTTTAAGAGTGGGCTTCCCTGGTAGCTCGGCAGTAAATAATCTGCCTGCCAATGCAGGAGATGTGAGCTTGATCCCTGGGGTGGAGAAGATCCTTTGGAGGAAGCAAATGGCAACCTATTCCAGTGTTCTTGCCTGGGAAATCCCATGGACAGAGGAGCCTGACAGGTTACAGCCCATGGGGTTGCAGAAAGCCAGATAGCTTAGCAACTAAACAAGAACAACAAACCTTTTAAGAGTAGATCACAGACCTATTTTATACTCCAGTTTAGCAGCAGCAGCAGCAGCTAGACTTCTGAAGTGCATACTCTTTGAACTGTCAATTCCGTTTCTAATAATTTACAGGCGGACACAACTATACAAGTAAGCAAAGATACATGTAAAGGGCATTCCTTACAGTATTATTTGAGTTAGCAAAATACCAACAATTGTCTAAAAAAAGAAAAGAAGTGGATAAGTACTCATGTGGAAAAATGGCCAAGAGATAATGGCAAGTGAAAAATGAGAGAGAACTGTGTATAATGCAATTCATTTCAATTTAAAAAAGATGTACCAGTATGTTTGTATCATCAGAGTGCGAATGCAAGAAAAGGTAGGTCAGGAGTAGGAGAGAATACTTCTATTTTATATACTTGTATACTATTTGAATTTTTTACGAGCCTATATTTCATTTCTAATAAAAATTCAGTACACCCTATCTAAAATGATACACCTATTTAGAAAAGAGTGAACAGGCCTGAGACTGCCATCCTAGAGAGGCCTGCTTACGAAAACACACGCTTGGCTGGTGTCTGGAAACGTGGATTTGAGGAGAGTCTTCTGCAGCCTGTGATAAGAATGGTTGACTGAGCCCAGACTGTTTACACCAACAGTACTGTTTCTGCTGAGCCAACCCGCTTTCCTGCTGGGAGTCTGGAACTCTGGTACATGCTAGGCAAAGGGTGCCAATGCCACTGGCTACCCGTAGGGAACTCTGAACGCCCAGGCTGCTGCTCTGGTAAATAGTTGCCAGGGATCATCACGGGCTTCCCAGGGAGCGCTAGTGGTAAAGCACCTGCTTGCCAGTGCAGGAAACATAAGAGACACAGGTTCGATCCCGGGGTCAGGAAGATCCCCCAGAGGAGGGCACAGCTACCCACTCCAGTATTTTTGCCCGGAGACCCATGGACAGGGGCGCCTGGGGGCTGCAGTCCATGGGGTCGCAGAGTCGGACACGACTGAAGCGACCCAGGAGCAGCAGCAGGTACCATCACAAGGCGCTGCTGTGGGAGATGAGCATATTCAGCAGGACTCCCCCGGGGAGGACTCTGGAAGCTCACACCTGGTTTCCCTGGCCGTTACCCCAGGCACCTTCTCCCTTGCTGATTTGCCCTATATCCATTTGCTGTAATAAATCATAGCTGTGAGCACTATGGCTGAGTTCTGCGAGTCTTCCTAGTAAATGGTTCAATTCGGGGGTGACCATGGGGACTCCCAGCACATTCCTATTATTCTTTTCCACAGAACCTTCTTCCTGACCTTCAGAGCATCACCAATACTTATGATCAAGCTGTAGTCTTCTCAATTGACTGTAAGTCCCACGAGGTTAACTACACATACTTGTTATCACTACAGATCACACAAATGTTTAACAAAGTTTGTTAAATAAAGATAAGGAAAAAAAATCTCAGTGGCTAATAAGAGGTAATCTGCTGGAGACCAGAGTGTGAGAGATTCCCTTCTAGATGCTGGGATCCCCGAGAGACACTCAGACTAAGACAAAGATCAACAGCAGAACCAGACTCTGGCAAGTACCCGACACACTCCCCGGCCCCTCGCTTGTGCTGCTCCTGACAGGAGAAGCCTGTCACAAGAAAGAAAGTTTCTTTGTCCTCTAGAGCCACTGTCAGAGTAACAGGAGCCCACAGGCCTCCACTTCTAAGACACACAGAGTGAGGAAATGTGCTCCTTGGGGCTCAAACCATCGACTTCTCCTCGCTCACTGTGGTTCCCCTCCCATCCCTCACCTTTCTCGTGAAGAACGGAAAAAGTCACGTTAACCACCATGGACTAGGGGGCTGGACACTTGGCAAGGTGAGGGATTTATCTCACACTTATCCAAAGCAAGTTTGTCTCAGTGATGACTAACTCTCTAGATACGGGGAGATGACACGGGCCGGGGTTTGCCCCAAGCTGCCCACATTGCTGGTAACGACTCAAATCCTCCCTAAAACCCTGGCCTTGGGGCCAGGAGATTTACCTGCCTCTAAATACCTGGGTCTATCCTCAGGGTGTATTTTCTCCATTCTATCATCTCAGCCCCATGGCATTCATCTACAGCTTATCACAAAGAGAAATTAATCTGCCACTTGCAGTGTTATCAGGCCTCCGCAGTGAGGGCGGTGTCACGTGGTCTGGGAGGAAGCCTCTGAACTCCTGGAGGGGCCTTTCCTGGGCTTCCTCTGAAGGGCTGGGGCCAGCATCGGCAAGGGAGCTTTCCAGACCAGCAGGGCTCACGCTGCCCCAGCCCAGGACGCCTCTCCTTTCAGTTACTGTAGGCTTGTTCACCTGCCCACCCCCAGCCCATAACGAAATGTAAATGCCTCCAGATATATTCAGGGCAGCGCCTCACAAGGTAGGTGCTTAATAAATGTGTTTAGGTCAGTTGGTACTTTGTCCCTTCTACCTGTAGAATGGATACAATATTTGCTGTCTTTTTGTTATGCTCATGAGAAGGAAATAACTGAAATTTTGGAGATCCTAGAAAGCAACATTCCAGAACTGTAGATGTAAGGGTCGCTTGAATCCTACTGTTTCATTTACATTTCTGGCTCTAGGGAGGTTCCCCAGACTGCTAAGCAGAAATCAGAGGCACTGAAACTAGGACCTGAAGGGGTTTAAGTACTTTTACTTCTGCTCCAAGGAGACGAAGACGAATGACACAATGGACGCCTGCAGTGTCTCCACAGTTAGACCATCGCCCCTCCAGACTGCTCCCCAACTCCCAAGTCCTTCCATCAGCTGTTACCTTTCCCAGTCGCCTCTGCCATCCCTTGCTTCCTTCCCTCCATCAGGCCATCCTCAAATTCTCAGACTGAAATGACCTGCAGGCCCCTCAGCTGCCCCCCTACGCTCCAGACTGGGGCTGGCACTGACCACACCCTGCCGGGCTGCAGCCTGGACGCTCTGCTTCTGTTTCTCCACTTCCGGAGCTCTTTACCTTGCTGGCCTTCAGGATGTTGATCTGCTCTTCATACACGGTGTCTCTGTTTTTCTCCAGAAAACCGTCTGAAAGGTACTCCACCTGGGGCCACAGCCAGAAACAGAAGCAGTAGTTAGCGCTCCTGCCTGACCTGGGGCCCTCAGCAGCATCTCCGGTGGTTTCATCTCGTCCACAGCGTCTTCTGAAAAGAGCTGTGTGTACATGGGAAACCCAGGGACGCTCTCATCTAAAATGCAAACTCAACATGTGTCAAGATTTACAGAGAGGGAGTGGAATATTCATTTTGTGGAAAACCACATTCTTCTGCATTCCATGGGGCTGCAAAGAGTCAGACACAACTGAGCAGCTAAACAATAACAACATTGTTCTGGGCTTCCCTGGTGGTTCAGACAGTAAAGAATCTGCTTGAAATGCAGGCAGAGATCCGGGTTCCATCCCTGGGTTGGGAAGATCCCCTGGAGTAAGGGAATGGCTACCCACTCCAGTATTCTGGTCTGGAGAATTCCATGGACAAAGGAGCCTGGTGGTTGCAAAGAGTCAGACAGGGCAGAGCAAATAACACATTGTTTCAAAAAGGAGTTCCCATGACATGGCCTTGGATAGAAGGCTTCCTGTGGGTGTTCTAAATGCAGCTTGTCAACCTCAGGACAGATCTTCTGAATTAGAACTTGCCTTTGAGCAAGACCTGGTGATGTACACGCATGTGAAAATTTGAGAAGCACTGGGCTGGTGCATATGGAATACAATCCACGTGGAGAAATTCTAAGTCTACACCAGCTGCTGGGAAAGGAGCCACATGGAGAAGGAACCACTCTTTCCTCTCTCAGGCTCCAGGAGGCTAGACAAGGCCCCACCCAAGAGATTCCAGGCCACTTACCTGACTTCAAAGGTCAGCTCCCCCTCAGCCCAAGAACCCCAAGAGGCCCGAGGGTGAGGTTCTTGGAGTGCTGAGCCCTCCACGAGAAGACCCACCTTATCTGCAAAGTGGATGACAATGAAGGCCTTGTTGGACATGCGGGGTTTCTGGAAGTGCTGGCTGCCGGAGTGCCGGTCATAGAGCTTTTGGGTCCAGTTCTGGTCGGTTCCTTTGGGGACCTGTGGACTCACAAAATCAGGGGTTTTGTGAAGAGGAAAAGGAAGTTGAGAATGGAGGCAGGGTGATGGAGTCTGCCAGGAAGTTGACCTCAGTGAGGCTGGATTCAGCACTCAGACCCGGTCCCTCACCGGATGCGGAAAGCAGACTCAACCAGGGACACCCGGGATCCCACACAGCACTCTCAACACGCCCTGCAGGCTGGCTCCTGTGGCGTCTACGGCGTGCGCTGAGCCTCAGGGAACCTGCTGGTTGGCAGATGCTCGAAGATCTGGGAGAGGCCAAGGGTGGATGCGAAGGTTACAAGAGCAGAATCACAACCGACAGGACAAATCTGAAGATGCTTTTCGTTCTGGTGGGGCCAGGGACTTCAGGGTCATGAACACATCACCCCTTCTCTAGTCCAAGCTTCTGCTCGCTCAGGCCAACTCCTGCAGCAGGACAGCCCACCTTCTGTCTCATCTGAAGACCAGGGTCCAGGCTCAGCTCAAGTCTGTCCTTTTCTCTGGAGCCTTTCCTGACCACCCTCGATCTCACTTTGGAATTCTTCCAGTTGAGTTCTTACACATGCACTGTCCAATATTGTTCATCAGTTGGTTTTTGTGTATTGTCTTGTCTCTATAAACTGTAAGTAAGTCTGCTACACTCAAGAAATATGTCTGTTTTTTTTCTTGCCCGTCAAAGAACTTCAAGTTTGGTTCCAGCCACAAACTGGGTGTAAGTACCTAGTGACTGAACTATGCAGTACTAATCTCTACCTCCTCCAAATTTACATTTAGAGATTTCATGGCAGTAAGAATTCTGAAGAGCAGCCTCTTTCCATATCTTTAGAGACAGCTTCGAAAGTGAAAACACATCATGCTTTGCTGAAAACTAAACACAGAGCCATTGTACCCATCTCTCAAATTATCAAGGATGATGGCACCTTATCCAATGTGAAGATACCCCCCTCATTCTTGAGCATCACTGCACACACCCCTTCCTCAGCTACGGGCCACCACAGTCATTTCATTAGTTTAGACTGTACATTTGGATCAGGTAGGGTTGAAGGTGACCCTGGCAGTAGCCGTTTTACAAGGGCTTTGTTTAGTAAATCAATAAAACCTGTGCATACGAAAAATTGCTTACCCACTTGAAAACAAATTTCTCAAATACTCTGTAACCAAATAGATTTTTCTCAGGATTCAACTTGGTGTAATGGGTACTAAATATCCAGTGTTAAGCACCATAGGATTTTTAAGAGAACTTTTTCTTGAAGGAGGCTATTAATTGCGTTAGGCAGACAAAATAAAATATGTTTAATTCAGCATTTTAAAATATATTGTTTCATATTTGTGTCCAAGCAGAAACACCAGGTGTGGGGGAAGCAAGAAGCCAACCTGGCTGAGCTCCCAGGAGGTGAAGCTGCAGACGCAGACCTGGCAGACCCAGGGCAGCCAGGGCAGGAAGGGCAGGACCACGAGAGAAGTCCCGCCTGGGTCAGCACCTGCATTTGCCAGTATCCAGCTCATCTCATCTTGTCCGCGAAACTGGACTTCTCAGCAGATTTCATAATCCTACATGTTCCCTAAATCAGACTCGCATGAATCACTGAGTAAGAGAGGCCCGAAACCAAGGTCATATGTAAACATATTTCCTGACAAGGGTCAGTCTCTCTTCTCACCCTCATCCTTGACTAAAAATGAAGGCCAGCAGAAATTCACAGGAATGAAGAATCTCAGATAATGCTAAAAGCAAATGTCCAGAGAACGTATTGCCAGGAAATTTTCTATACGTTTTTGATATATTAACTCATTCAATCCTATCAACTAGGTATTAGTTCCTTAGTTGTGTCCAGCTCTTTGCAAACCCCTGGAGTGTAGCCCATCAGGCTCCTCTGTCCATGGGCTTCTCCAGGCAAGGGTACTGGAGTGGGTAGCCACTGCCTTCTCCAGGGGATCTTCCTGACCCATGGATTGAACCTGGGTTTCCTGCATTGCAGGCAGATTTTTCACCATCTGAGCCATCAAGGAAGCTACTATACACATTTTACAGGTGGAAGAAACAGAGCGGTTAAGTAACTTGCCCAAGGTCACACAGCTGGCAAGTAGCAGAGCTGGGGTTCAAGCCAGGACAGGCTGGTTGGTTGATGTGCTCCTGACTATTTGGGCTTTCCTGCCCGATGACAGAGTTTTAAAGGAGCCACAAAGGCAGGGTTAGGTGGAAAGCAGTCATTTCCAAAAATCTTTCCAAATAAGTAGATTTAAAACATGCATTAGACAGCAAGCAAATCTTGTGTTTTGATAAAATCTAGATTGCAGTTATCAGTAACTCTGGAATATGCAGCAAATCAAATCCTTAAAAAAAAAAAAAAGTATCTGCCAGCAGCTTCATGCAAGCTTTCTTCTTCTCCAAAGGCACTGGGCTAGAAGCCTGGACTCCAGCTCTGCCTTCATCTAGGCATGCGCTGTCCCTCAGGAGGTGAATCCCTCTGACTTGCTCTGCTGGCCACTGGTCACACCAAAGGTGAAGGCCACATCTAGATGAAATGTCTCAAATTGGCAAATGTTGTAGAGATAAGAAGTAGATTCATGGTTGCCTAGGACTGTGGAGGAATGGAGAATTACCAATCTTTAGGGGATGATGAAAATGTTGTGAAATTGATGGTTTCAAAACTCTGAATACACCAAAAAAAACACTGACTTGTGTATTTTAAATAGGTGTGTTGGATAGTTCATTAACTCTATCTTAATAAAGCTGTTAAAATACATTAAACCTGATTTTACTCTTTGCTACCGAAATAAAACAGAAAAAACAGGGGGGTGGGGAATGAAATAATCCTTGGACTTACTAAGTCCCTCATCCCCAACAGCCTGGGGTATAAAACCTGTGGCCCAGGACAGCTTTTCACCAAGGCACTCCTGGAGCCCTCGTAGAAAACTGTATGTCTGGCTGCCATCACCGGCCTGAGACATCGCCTGGGGCGAACGCCTGCCCCAGCCCAACAGCTGACAAGAGCGGGTTGATAAGGAGCCCAAAGTCAGTTATTCCATCTGTTTCTTGTCCCCATCTTCCTGGGCCGGTGCCGCCAAGACAGCCTTCCTGGTCATCATCTCACTCCATCCCAGACCTCTGCAGGCTCCCTGATGACTCCTACCCCTGGTGACCTCTCAGATGACCCTGCCCACATCAGCCCTGAATCCTTCTGTGATAGCTGGGCCTCCAGGACTCTGCTGTCCTAACAGCTCCAGGCAGAAGTGGCTCCTTCCTCCCCACCTGACAGCCATCTTCTCCTTCACTTTCCCACCTTCACAAAATACCTCTTTTGCATGCTCAGCAAAACACTAATTCTAGACCAACCCAGAAGCAGAAGATATTAAGAAGAGGTGGCAAAAATACACAGAAGAACTATACAAAAAAGAGCTTCATGACCTAGATAATCCCAATGGTGTGATCACCCAACTAGAGCCAGACATCCTGGAATGCAAAGTCAAGTGGGCCTTAGGAAGTATCACTACGAACAAAGCTAGTGGAGGTGATGGAATTCCAGTTGAGCCATTTCAAATCCTAAAAGATGATCCTGTCAAAGTGTTGTGCTCAGTATGCCAGCAAATTTGGAAAACTCAGCAGTGGCCACAGGACTGGAAAAGGTCAGTTTTCATTCCAATCTCAAAGAAAGGCAATGCCACAGAATGCTCAAACTACTGCACAACTGCACCCAAACAACACACTAGCAAAGTAATGCTCAAAATTCTCCAGGCCGGGCTTCAACAGTACATGAACTGTGAATTTCCAGGTGTTCAAGTTGGATTTAGAAAAGGCAGAGGGACCAGAGATCAAATTGCCAACATCTGCTAGATCATTGAAAAAGCAAGAGTTCCAGAAAAACATTTATTTCTGCTTTATAGACTATGCCAAAGCCTTTGGCTGTGTGGATCACAACAAACTGTGGAAAATTCTTAAAGAGATGGGAATACCAGACCACCTGACCTGCCTCCTAAGAAATCTGTATGCAGGTCAGGAAGTAACAGCTAGAACAGGACATGGAACAACAGACTGGTTCCAAATTGGGAAAGGAGTAGGTCAAGGCTGTATATTGTCACCCTGCTTATTTAACTTATATGCAGAGTACATCATAAGAAATGCTGGGCTGGATGAAGAACAAGCTGGAATCAAGACTGCCGGGAGAAATATAACCTCAGATACACAGATGACACCACTCTTTTGGCTGAAAGTAAAGAAGAACTAAAGAGCCTCTTGATGAAAATGAAAGAAGAGAGTGAAAATGTTGACATAAAACTCAGCATTCAGAAAACTAAGATCATGGCATCTGGTCCCATCACTTCATGGCAAATAGACAGGGAAACAATGGAAACAGTGGGAGACCTTATTTTCTTGGGCTCCAAAATCACTGAAGATGGTGACTGCAGCCATGAAATTAAGTGATGCTTGCTCCTTGGAAGAAAAGCTATGACCAAGCTAGAGAGCATATTAAAAAGCAGAGACGTTACTTTGCCAACTAAGGTCTGTCTAGTCAAAGCTATGGTTTTTTCAGTAGTCATATATGGATGAGAGGAGTTGGACTATAAAGAAAGCTGAGCACCAAGGAATTGATGCTTTTGAACTGGGGTGTTGGAGAAGAATGTTGAGAGTCCCTTAGACTGCAAGGAGATCAAACCAGTCAATCCTAAAGGAAATCAGTCCTGAATATTCAATGGAAGGACTGATGCTGAAGCTGAAACTCCAATCCTTTGGTCACCTGATGCGAAGAGCTGACTCATTTGAAAAGACCCTGATGCTGGGAAAGATTGAAGGCGGGAGGAGAAGGGGGAGGCAGAGGATGAGATGGTTGGATGGCATCACCGACTTGATGGACCTGAGTTTGGGTAAACTCTGGCAGTTGGTGATGGACAGGGGGGCCTGGCATGCTGCACATGGGGTTGCAAAGAGTTGTACACGACTGAGCGACTGAACTGAACTGAACTGAGTGCAACCCAGCCACCCATCCTGTCCTTTCCCAGACCTGGTTGGCTGGCTGATATCACACATCAACTTCCCTTCCCTTCATCAACTTCTGGAGCAATTGAGTAAAACTTAGCCAGTAAAGCGTCTGCCAGCAATACAGGAGACCTGGGTTCAATCCCCAGGTTGGGAAGACCCCCCAGACAAGAAAATGGCAACCCACTCCAGTACTCTTGCCTAGAAAATTCCATGGATGGAGGAGCCTGGTGGGCTACAGTCCATGGGGTCGCAAAGAGTCAGACACGACTAAGGGACTTCACTCTTTCACTTTAGTATTAGTGCCAAAAAAGAAAATCGAATTCCAGGGTGAGCAGCCCCTCTATATAGATTTAGACACTGTGCCTAGATTGAAGGGGACTTCGATCGCGCCTTGACAACATCTACATACATCTCACTCTATGACAGTCTCGGACCTCATATCTCAGCACTTGGTATTCCTTTTCCCTCCCTTCTAAGGAGCCTCAGGGACAGGGAAGCAAACACCTAACAGAACCCCCATGGCCGTGTGCAGCTCAGCACTCTTTCTGACCTGGTGTGCCCTGCCCTTGAGGTCACTCTGCTATCCCTAGGCCCTGCCCACAGCCCTCCGTGGGCACCTCGCTCAGGCCAGACTCTTCCCAAGTACCATCCTGTCCCTCTTCACCCTTCGCTGGCTGGCAGGGAGATCCCTGCCTCCTCTCCTGAGGGCTTTCCTCTCAAGATCAGACATACAGTAGGTGCATAATATTGAGTTGGCCAAACAAGTCATTCAAGTTCCTCCATAAGATGTTATAGAAAAACTCAAATGAACTTTTTGGTCAAACCAATACCTTCTGGGTATCTGGCAGAAGTTTGAGTTGGATATGGTCTGAAACTTAAAAGCACCTAATTTTAAAAATGTGATTCAAACAAAAGGCACCATAGAGCATAAGGCAGAGACCATCCATACAGACATACAGGCACAGCTGAGTTTTATTTCCCCTCGGCTTCTGGAAAGTAGTACAGGCAGTGTGCACCGGGTAGGAAGACAGACAGGAAGGTTGGGGATCCGCTGCACTGGGAATACCCAAGGCTGCAAAGCCCAGGGCTCTGTGGAGGATGCTCTCTAAACTGCCGCATGTTTGCACCCTGGATCTCCCTGAAACCACTGCCTACTTCTCAGCCGCACCGCTAAGCCCTCCTCCACCACCCCCAGAACCACCAGCTCCCCAGCCCCGTGCTGCAAGGGCGCACCCCGCTCCCTCACCCAGGCGCTTGGGGCCCCCCGCCTCTGGACAGCAGCCTGAGGTCTCTACGTGTGCAGTGAGCAGTGTTCTCACCGCTGCAGCCGGACATTCCGGGGACACGCTCCCTTGGGCAGCGGCACCTCTGAGAATCTCAAACCAGGAGCCAAAACGAACCTACAAGTGACTCTGGCTTGCCTGCCAAAGGCACGGTAGATCAGGGAGAATCGGCTGGGCAGCTGCTGAATTCACAGACCTGACCTCCTGAGGCAGTGGGGTGTTCCTGTGAGAGGCGTGAGTAAGGAGAAAGGCAAGGCCGGGCCCCCGGGGGCTGCGGTCTGCAGCACAGTTAGCGCTTCATCACAGAGCCAGGTCGAGCCGCCTGCTCAGAGCCTTGTCCGCCCTTAGACGTCACTGCTGGGTAAGGGAGGGAAGAGCCAGAACCCTCCTGGAGCCGGGCCTGGGGGACTGTGCTGGTTTAGAGGGCCAGAACTGGAGGGAGGACGTGGTTGAGGGTGTGGAGCTGGAGAAGGCTAGGGGAAGGATCACAAGAGATGGAGGGGAGGGGAGCACGTTCCCACCGAGTGTCAGAAGGGAGCTGCTGGCAGTGGACGTGGAACCAAGAAGATGAGAGAGGGGTGACACCGGGGAGGGGACTGGAGGGCCTGAGCTGTGACGTCTGTCATCTGGTCGGTGCTGCCCGAGCAGGGACAGAGGGACAACTGTCCTACCACCTTTATCACAACCTCATGGATGGGGGTTAATCTTTTTCACTTTCAAAGGCAGTGGAAGTTTCTGGAGAAGTTTCTGGAAAGGAAATATCTGCTCCTCCCAAACCATCATGCCACAAGCCACCCTCCACAGCCAGACATGAGAGACCAGACAGTAAGAGCAACTGGGCTTTCAACGCCGAAGCCCACGTGGCTTCTACACCTTTTGATTAGAGCTTCCACCCCTAAGGAGTTGGCATACATTTACCGTAATCACCAAACACCAAACCTGGAGACGTTTGGAAGACCATCAGATCCAACGCCCATCAATTCATAGGGCAGAAAACCAAAGGCCAAAGCAACTAGGTGACTGATAACACGGAGTACCCCTGCCCCACACGCCCAAGGCTGCCTGGTTCTCTCCATGCTGGCAACTCAGGTCTCCTCCTGTCATAGCAGGTAGTGTCCGTGACAAGCTGCATGGGGGAAATCCACAGCTCTCACGTGCCCCCAAGCCACGTGGCTCTTACCACTCACAAGTTACCTTGCATGGTAAAGACAATCCTGGGCTCTTGACCCTCCCTCTCCAGGACGCCTGTCTAGAAGTTGGGGTCCCTCCTCAGTACCTAAGAGATGTGAGGCACCAAATCCATACCACCATCACATCATGCCAATCTTTAAAACCCAGCCTCTGCCAAGGACATTGTTCACCAATGTAGCAACACCTGCCAGTCATGCTCAACGTGTTACCTTCTGGTACCTTTTAGTATGCAGAATAGACACCAAGGCTTCTCCCAGTAAACTAAAGGCTGACTAATTGACGAAACTCCAATCTTGAGATGTCACATATTCCCTTGCACCCCATGGCTGTCCTCTGCCCCACAACACCAAGCCTAGAATTGAAGCGATTCAATGACATCATCAGTTTTACCTTACATTCTTCATCCAACAGGTCCAAGATGCCCAGCTTAGCTTCTATGAGGTCGATACAAGGTTGGTTATCATAGAAATCAATCAGGGTCCATGGGATCTGCTCCTTCATGTACTCCTCCTGCTCCAGCTTGAATACGTGCTAGTGCAAGAAGCAAAAAGTCAGGTCAGTGAACTACAGACACACCTTAACTTTCAACTCCCCTGAGCTTCAACCACATGGGTTCTGAGTCCTGGAGGATAGGATATACTCATCAGAAAGGGTTTGGGCACCAGTCATAGGGGTGATCTCAGTCAATCCTAAAAGAAATCAACCCTGAATATTCATTGGAGGGATTGATGCTGAAGCTGCAGTACTTTGGCCGCCTGATGTGACGAGCCAATTCATTTGCAAAGACCCTGCTGCTGGGAAAGACGAAGGGCAGGAGGAGAGGGGGACAGGAGAGGAGGAAATGCTTGGGTGGCATCACCAACTCAGTGGACATGAGTTTGAGTAAATCTGGGAGACAGTGAAAGACGGGGAAGCCTGGCATGCTGCCGTCTATGGGGCCACAAAGAGTTGGACACAACCGAGTGATTGCAGCAGCAAAGGTTTCCCACGTGAGCCCTTCCCTAGGACATTCAACGACTCACCCGTCACACCTCAGCCGACTGCAAGAAGCCTCACAGCTGGCTTGTGATTGCTCAAATACCCCAGAAGCTCGAAACGAGTGGACGTCAAAGCCAAGGAGAGGATCACTGGCCCTCCCCATTCCTACCTCCTTCTGAGCAGTGGGGAGTGCCTGCCTAGTGCTGGGGCACCACCAGGAAACCAAGGGCAGGTCAGGGCTGAGCTGGAGCCCCACTGACCCTGGATGGAAGAGACGCGGGCTAGGCTGTCTGTGACCTCCCCCACCCCCCGACATCTCTGGGTTCAGAGAAACCTACCGAGTTGAACTGCTGCTGGAGCTTCTCATTTGCGTAGTTGATACAGAACTGCTCGAAGCTGTTCACCTCAAACGTCTCAAATCTGCAGGATGGAAAGACCAAAGGACAAACTAAGAGACGTCCCCATTTACCAAAGCGATCACTGGGGCTTCAGCAAGGTGGCCCTCATCCTCTGCTCCCTGAGGTTCTCGCCTTAACTCCAGCACAGAGGTACCATCTGCTCTTGAGACCACTGTCACAGATTATCAGCACAATAGGATCTTATCAAGTAGGAGAGAAAGAATGTATGCCTTTTCACAACTAAAAAAAGTACCGACAGCAAGAAAATTTGGAGAAAGCAGGTCAGAAAGAGAAAGTCACCCATGATTCTGTCACTCACGTGAACCCACCTGCCAATACAGGTAGACATAAGAGACGTGGGTTTGATCCCTGGGTCAGGAAGATCCCCTGGAGAAGTAAATGGTAACCCACTCCAGTATTCTTGCCTGGGAAATTTCATGGACAGGAGGACCTGGCAGGCTACAGTCCACTAGGTCGCAAAGAATTGGACGTGACTGAAGTGACTTAGCATGCACACATTCGTGTTTCCTTCCAGTGATTTTAGTTTTGAAGAAAAGTAGAATTGTATGTAAAATAACATGTATATTTATCATTTAACTTCCCATTTGTTACCTAACATTTCCCCTGCCACTGTTCTTCGAAGACATCAGTTCTAATGTCTGCCTCGTGGACCATCCTATGGATCAGAGATGCTGCTTTCAGCCTGAGAATTGTCCAGGAGCCCAGGTGAGGGGACCAGTGAGGCTAGAATTTAGCTGATGTCCCCTTACAGTCTGGGATGGAGTGTTTGCCCCAGAGGGATGCCTTTTTCGGATCCATACAAAGGGTCTTCCTGGGCTGGCAGTGTCCCACGCAGATGAATCGTAAGGTAACCAATCAGCTATTGCAAGACAGTCTGGTTCTTTCCCCAGTTTTTAGCTGCTATTGCTGCTCTGACAGATATTAGATACACATCTTTGAATTCATGATTCTTAGGATGCTGTTCTAGAAGGAAAATTACCATGTCAGGATTTGTTTTCTTAAATGGTAGAGGCAGATTGCCTTCCAGAAAGATGGAACCAACTGATGCTATCACCCTACCCTCCCAGTGCACACAAGGGTCTCGTTCTCCTAATCCTGGTTAACAAGGTTGTTTTTAAATTCAGGCTGGAGGACTTCCCTGGTGGTCCAGTGGTTAAGAATCTGCCTGCTAATACAGGGGACCCGGGTTTGAAGCCTGGTCCAGAAAGATTCCACATGCCATGGGGGCAACTAGGCTCATGCACCACTTTACTGAGACTGTGCACTCCAGAGCCCAAGCTCTGCAGCACGAAGAGCTGCCGTGAGCTCTGCCCACCACAGTGAGTAGCCCACGTACCACAGCTGGAAAGCAGCCCCCACTTGCTGCAACAAGAGAAAGCCTGTGAGCAGCAACGAAGATCCAGGGCAGCCAAAAGTAAATAAAAGATGAAAACTCATGTTTGACTTAGCGTTGATGCACAATAAGATGCACTGATTTGAAGGATATATTTCAATGAGTTTCTGATCAATATTACACTGCATGTGGCCACCATCACAATCCAGATACAGAAAATTTCTATCACCTCAATCACCCCAGAGCTGCCTTGTGCTCCAGTCGGGTCTGTCCCCACTGCCCCTCACTGGGAGTATTAATGCATCACAGATCTTTGGTCAATAATGTAAATTAACTTTTAAAATTAACTTGACTAATTATTACATGAAAAATGTTTTTGAATTCTAATTGCTTTGACTATGGATAGAACTCAAGATTTTTCTGTGGGTGTGAGTATATGTACTAGTCATCTGTAATTTGTGAACCGTGGTTGGTGAAGTATTTGTTGGGTTTTAACTTTAAAAATTGACTTGTTTGAGCTCTTTATACTCTAGATCATCAACAATGACATCAGTTGCTCAACGGAAATGTTCACAATATGGCTGGATCACCGCTGGGGAAGGGGAGGAGTCTACAGAGAGGAGGGGTGGTCAAGAGGTGAGACACAGCATCGCACAGCCAGGCACAGCCCCCTCTGGATGTCTTGTACGCTTCTGGATTTTTCTAGGAGAAATGGGGAGAACTGGCAGGGTTTTGAATTAAGAAATGAAAACAGAATACCCATCTCAGAAAAATACTGTGATTTGTGGAAAGATGTACAAGACTGAATGCAGGAGACTGAATAAGGATTTACTATTGGAGTAATTATTTGGGGAAAATCCAGTCAGGGCATAGCTTAGGCTGCTGGTAGCCAAGTTAACAGGAAGGTTCTGAAGACATTAAGGAAGGCAGAGATGAGAGGACTTCAAATGATCAATGGCATGTGGAGTGAGAGTCAGTTGTGCGACTGGATGGATGTGATCACTCACCAAGCTGGGAGCATGATTATAGCATCAGCAGCTTTAGCCACAATGAGTGGGGCCCCCATGCTCGCAGACCAAGGGCAGCAGGCTAAGCGGGTGAGAAAGGGCAGAAATCCAGGAGGAAGAGGAACCTTTTTCTCATTCACACACCAGGCTGAACGAGCTGGCAGGGACCCTGTGAATGGGCATCTACAGAGCACCAAGCTCCAGAGGCTTCATGGGTTCACTGAATACCCACAATCAACAAGAGCTGGAGTCTATCACCAATCCATCCTACTGCTGAAAAACCAAATAACCTGTCCAAAGTCAGAGAGTCAGGAGACAGAATAGCCAATATTTGAACCGAGAGAGAGTGATTTCTGAGGGCACATTAACTCAGAAAGGAGTAAAAGTTCCATTTAAGAAAGAAGGAAGGGAACTTCTTTGGTGGTCCAGTGGTTAAGAATCTGCCTTGTAATGCAGAGGAGTCAGGTTCGATCCCTTGGGTCAGGGAACTAAGATCCCCACCTGGCTCAGGGCAACTAAATCCATGCATCTTAACTAAAACCTGGAGCAGCCAAATAAATATTATAAAAAGAAGAAGAAAGAGGACGCTGTGCGCCCAGGGGTGTGTTGCTCCCTGGGAATGTCGCCTTAGAGATCTGGTCAGGCTGGGCTTGCGAAAGGATCAACATGCCTTTGGCTAGAGATTTACTGCACCCTTCCTTGGAAGAAGAAAAGAAAAAACATAAAAAGAAATGCCTGGTTCAAAGTCCAAATTCTGGCTTTATGTAAAATGTCCAGGTTGTTACAGGATTATAGGGTTCTCAGTCATGTTCAGATGACTGTGCTTTGTGCAGGTGGTTAAACAGGGCTGTGCCAGGGAGTGGGAGGAAAGGCCAGCCTCCCAGAAGGCGCTCATTTAGAAGAAAGCAACATCAATGATCCATACAACTTCCTGAATTTGTGTTCTGTCACAGAAATCTTCACCAGCTCACCAATTCATCTACCAAGATAATGTAATGATGTTTAATTGTGTAAGGCTTGCAACAGTGTTCTCCTATTTTGGCATCCGTTTTTCAAGAAAGTTTTGATTATTGGCATAAATGGGGCTGCCCAGGTGGCACAGTGGTAAAGAATCTGTCTGCAATGCAGGAGACCCAGCTTTGATCCCTGGGTTGGGAAGATCTCCTGGAGAAGAAAATGGCAGCCCACTCCAGTATTCTTGTCTGGAAAATTCCAGAGGAGCCTGGTGGGCTACAGTCCAAGGGATCACAAAGAGTCAGACACGCACGTACACACCCATGGGCATAAATAAACAAGAAGGGAAGGCAGGGGTGGCTAGGAAGGCCTGTGAGCAAGAAGAGGACTTCCCAGAGAAGGAAATGCCTGAGCACATGGAGATGGGGAGAGCAGAGAACACCAAAGAGGGACCGGGCTCAGGGCCCAGGCTTTGACCTTCATAACCTTCACAGCATCAGCCCTCTCACTCCTAGTATGGACAATCAAATTTTCTGAATCTCCCATAAAATTATGCCAACTCTTCCAAACAGATTGTACTCCCTAACCACCGCTCCCCAGGAGAAATGTCGGAGCCACCCTGATGGTTTAGGGATGGTGTGGGGGTGGTGGTGGAGAGGCAGCACCCTAAGCAGAAGGACCTGCAAAAATAAATGCACCAGCCATCCAACAGGGCTAGCTTGGTGCCCAAAACACATCAGGCTTCTCCGCCTCCCCCTCTGGTGCCCACCTCCCGCCACTCCAAAATATAGGATGAGGAAAAGCAGGAAATCATCTTGAGGTCAAAGGAATCAACTGCTTGGAGACAACCACATTAAAGAACAGCCTTTGGTCATGCCCATGGAAGACAAGTAATTCCAGGTCAATAAAACAGGATCAAAGATGTAGAGTCCAAGCTGGAGAAGGTCCAGAACATACAGGAGGGAGGCACTGGGTCGACCAGCCATCACCCTGGCTTAGGGTCTTCCCAGCCCAGATGCTGGTCCTACAGACCCAGTCATGTTTTCAGAATCTCATTTCCTCCCCCTAGAGCCCCCCTTTTTAAAAGCACCTCAAGAAAGGTTGCTGATGACAGCCAAGCCATAGAGGAACTTTTAATTAATAAAACTCGGAAGGAAGATAAAAGAGCCACCCTAGCAACTGGCCAGATAACAGGCCAGTGCACTTGGGTGCATTTGCAGAGCTTGAACTGAGCTCCAAAGATAAAGGATTTAAATATCTCCCACTCATCATTTTCTAAAGGTTTACATTGGTAGTACTCCACAAAGAACATTCTCATTAATTTGAGACGGCCTGAAATTAGCTCATAATTTCCCTATTTCTAAGATATTATCTGGTAACAATTCCTCTGCCATCTAAGGTAATTACTGTAATGCCATCGGGCCAGAGATGAATGAATGAGGGGTTTGGGTAGCCCGGAAAATGTCTAAGATGACTGACCTCAGAAAAGGCCAGTTAGGCAGATAAGGCAACTTCTCTAAATGACATTATATTTGTAGTTATTCCTGCCATCAATAGAGATGACTTTTAAAAATAAATACAATGGATCCATTTATAGTTCACATTAAAATATCACAAAGAAACTTATATGCAAGAGGGAACTGGATTTCTCCTGTAAAATCAATGTTGAGAATTTTTAGACCAGAATCCTTGGGTGGGAGGGAGGTCAAGACACAGAATAAGGCTTGATACTGGGGCCTAGGATCTGTAGTCATTGTGGTACATTTAACATTCCCACTTCCACGTTCTCCTATCTTCAAAGCAGAGCAAAAAAGTAGACAATTCCCTTCTCATTTTACCTGACTTCAGGGTGGGGCAAGGGATACAAGTGCCTCTATAAAAATAGGGTAATGTCTGTGAGAAAGTGAAACTGCAATAAAAAGAAATCAACCTGTCACTCTGAGTTAATTATTAACCTCCATGAACCACTCCCTCCAAAGCAGGGAGGAGATGAGATGCTTTGAAGGCTGGGAAATAGGGCACAGGAATTAGACTTTCTTAGCTTAGTCCTGTATTTCTACCCTTCTACCAAAGCTCGAAAGAGCAGATATGTGGTACAGGTTAGACATAGAGGGGGGCCGCTAGGGAATGATCGCTAAAAGTCAAGCACGTCCTCTCAAGGTCTCTTTCCCTCCTGAAACCCATTAACTATCACAAGGGCACCTTGCAGTCTGTTAGGGAGGCCAACCCTTTTGATCTCTTTCCTAAACAATCTGGGGTGCTGGCTGCACCTTGGAATGGAAGGACTTTGGTCCTGCTCCTGTGCTTCTCTCTGTGTACAGATGCCCGCATTCGGGACTTGTTCTTCAGGAAGAGCAAAATTCTAGACACCACTCACATCCCAAGGTCAAGAACAGGTCTTCTGGAGGATCTAAGTCCATCCCGTTTGCAGTGTGCTCCAATTTCTGCCTCTCCCCTGTGTCTGAAAATCTGGTATGGGACAGGAAGATGCCCACCACATGGTAACTTTCTCCCAATCCATCCGTCAATTGTCCCAGAAACTGCAAGAGCTGCAAAAAGCAAATCATGAACCCTGCCCCAAAGAAACAGCTGTTAGGAAGACCTCAGGAAACCTCAACTAGTGGAGACTTGTGTTACAGGACTTTAAAGGAAGGTGAGATCATGGGGGTGCTGGCAGGGACTTTATGAATGGGACTTTACTGAAGCTTTAAGGGTCTGTAGTAGTGTTTGGCTGCAGGCATGCTCCAAAGGGCTATGTCAGAGCAATTCTGGAAGGTTGATCTTGACTTTCAAGCACTCAGAGTTACAAGGCTCTCCTGGGAGACTCAGAGAGTCCAGGGAGAACCCAAGAGGTGCAAGAGGTGATCTGCTGGATCTGGGAACCTTAGGCTGATTATGCATGTCTACCCTGAAGAAGACATGTCCAGGGATCTTCTGGGCTGTCCCAGGTTGGTCAGTGTTCCCAGGCTCCAGGGCAAATGTAATCACTGACTTCTCCCCCTCCACCCTCCATGAAACCTTCCCACACAGGACAGAGAGGGGATAGGTTGTCTTCTCCGAATAAATCACTTAGGATCATGAAATTATCTTTAAGTCTGGTCTGAAGAGTGAGACCAAGAAAGAAAAACATAACAAAGAAACAAAGAATTTCCATCAAAATGACGAAGGCAAATGGTGAGCTTAAGAAATTTACTTAAAATATATCATTAAAGGCAACTTATGGAATGGTATAAAATATTTGCAAATCATATTTCTGAAAAGGAGAATATATATATTCAGAATATATAAAGAAGTTCTACAACACAAAAACAAAAAAAGTAAATAACTTGATTTAAAAATGGGCCAAGAACTTTAAATATTTCTCTAAGAAGATGCATGAATGGCCAAGAAGCATATGAAAAGATGATCAAAATTATTAGAGAAATGCATATCAAAGCCATAATTATACCTATCAAATACATATCAAAATCACTTCATAATTATTAGGATGGCTACTATTAAAAAAAAAAAGAAAACAACAAGAGCTGGCAAGGATGTAGAGAAACTGGAACCTCTTGAGCACTACCAGTAGAAATGTAAAATGGTGCAGCTACTATAAAAAACAACATGGAGTTTTCTCAAATAATTAAAAATAGAATTACTATATTACTACATAACCTTCAAATGATTAAAAACAGGATTACGACCTAATCCAGCAATCCTACTTCTAGGTATATATCTAAAGCATTTATGGAGAGGATGTGGAGAAAAGGGAACTCTCTTACACTGTTGGTGGGATTGCACTAGTACAGCCTCTATGGAAAACAGTGTGGAGGTTCCTTAAAAAACTGCAAATAGTCCTGCCATATGACCCAGCAATCCCACTGCTGGGCATATACACCGAGGAAACCAGAATTGAAAGAGCCACGTGTACCCCAATGTTCATCGCTGCTTTATTTACAAATGGAACCAACCTAGATGCCCATCAACTGACGAATGGATAAGAAAGCTGTGGTACATATACACAATGGAATATTACTCAGCATTAAGGAAAAATTCATTTGAATCAGTTCTACTCAGATGGACGAAACTGGAGCCCATTATCCAGAGTGAAGTAAGCCAGAAGCAAAAACAACAATACAGTATATTAATGCATATATATGGAATTTAGAAAGACGGTAACGAGAACCCAACATGCGAGACAGCAAAAGAAACACAGATGTATAGAATAGACTCAGGGCCTCTGTGGATGAGGGAAAGGGTGGGATGATATGGGTGAATGGCATTGAAACATGTTAATTATCATATGTCTAAGCAATAGCCGGCCCAGGATTGATGCTTGGGACTGGTGCAACGAGATTTCCCGGGGGGAGGGAGGAGGGAGGGGGGTTCTGGAGGGGGAGCATATGTAAACCCATGGTGATATCATGTCATTGTTTGGCAAAACTAATAAAAAAAATGTTAAAAAAATATCTAAAGCATTTAAAAGAAGAGATATTTGCACACCCTTCCTTGTTCATTCCAGCAGTATCACAATAGCCAAGAGGTAGAAGCAGCCCAAACATCCATCAGTGGATGGATAATTAAAATGTGGTATATGCATACAGTTTAGTATCATTCACCTTTAAAAAAAAAGGAAATCCTGCCACATGCTACAACATGGTTGAATCTTGAAGACATTAGGCTAAGTGAAATAAGCCAGTCAAAAGTATTGATTTCATTAACATGAAGTATGTAGAGTTGTCAAAATTATAGAGACAGAAAGTACTTTCTCCTGGGGGTGGGTGGGGAAGAGAAGACAGGAGTTGTTTAATGGATACAGAGTTTCCATTTTTTTTTCCAACATGAAAAAGTTCTAGAGATCAACTGCACAAAAATGCCAATATACTTGAGATAATTGAATTGTATACAAAAAGTGGCTAAGAGGGTAAATTTTATGTTGCATGGGTTTTTAAACTACAATTAAAAAAATTTTTTTAACATAAATCATTAGAAAACATTGAGTAGACCAGGATGCAAATTGAAAGTCAGGCAATACCATAAGAGACAGATAAAGTAACACAAGAACTGGGAAGGATATGAGATCCCAGCAAACTCATTTCCTGTTCCGGGGGCCCATGCTTCCCTCAGCATCAGGCAGGAACCTGTCCTTGCCTTGCTCCAGAAGTCTCCCTGATCAGCTGTCCTCATCAGAAATAAGCTGGCCAAAGCCAAAGCCTCCTGCCACCTTGGCATCTTGAAGGCTCAGGTCAAAGACAAATAGATGTGTACCTTTCTCAACCTGGAGCCATTTACTTCTCATTGCCTCCAGGATGGGAGAGGAACAAAGGATTACAACTGCAATTAACCAAGCCCCTAGAGGCAAAGGCACTCTAATGCGACATGAAAGGGAAACCCCAGCTAAGAGCAGCTTGGTCTGTCCCGTGAATTTCCACCCCTGCCTCTAAGAAAGACCCTGCAAGCAGCTTCACAGGTCCGCAGTCAAGGAAGACAGCTTGGCTTGGGTTGGCTAAATTGCTCTGGCTGTTGCTTGCCTTGCACTTCTTAGGAGCTGGGGCAAGAGAGCGAGAGGTGGCGGGGGAGGGGCGGTGGGTGGGGGAGGTTTCTACCCGGACACTGGGTGCGTGGGAGTGTCCAGAGGAGCCTGAGAGCAGGGGGCTTGTCCGAGTTGTGGTGGAGGCAGCCGTGGCCCATATAGTTGATTCAGGTGCTCACAGCCTTTCCTACCGCCCGAACAAACGGCCTGTCAGAGCATCCTGATAAAGGGAGGTGTGTATGTGTGATGCTGGGTCACATGCCGCTTGCTTATACATACAGAAGTGAGTGGTTATTCATTCTAGCTGCAGGCTCTATAGTAACACTTCGAATGTTTACAGGAAAATCTGGAGGGGCTCACCTACACTATGAACGAACTGCTTCCAGGATGAGCCTGACTGATGAGCCCGGAACACTCTAGCCAGGGAAGATCCCCTGCAGAAGGCATAGGCTGCCCACTCCAGTATTCCTGGGCTTCCCTGGTGGCTCAGCTGGTAAAGAATCCACCTGCAATGTGGGAGACCTGGGTTCGATCCCTGGGTTGGGAAGATACCCTGGAGAAGGGAAAGGCCATCCACTCCAGTATTCTGGCCTGGAGAACTCCATGGACTGTATAGTCCACGGGGTCGCAAAGAGTCAGACACGACTGGGCAACTTTCACTTTCAGAGAGGGAGAGAACCGTTTATTCCTTTCCTCTTCATCAGTGGGGTTTAATGTATTCAGAATCCCACCCCCGCCCTCCTTCCCACTCTCTCCAGCTTCCACAGGCTCTCTATTGCTCACAGGTGACAAGGAGCTGTAAGAAAATAGAAAAGCATTAGGTCATCCCAAGGGCATCTTTTGTTGCATCACAGTGTTCCTGTACTTGGGCTGAGACACCATGAGGGAGACGGCGGGAAACAGGGTCTCCTTCCTCTCTGGGGACTTGGGTGGGAAACTCAAAACTAAAAAATAATGCTGGAGTTGTAGGATGCCATGGAAGCCATACAGTTTGTAAATAAAGCCTAGTGACAGGAATGAGCTTGAGGTGGGAGGGAGAAGGGTAGAGAGGGCGACAGAGCTAGAGTGTCAAGGGTGAGGTCCACTTTCAGGGAGCTGAGAACACAAGGCTCAGTGGGTTTCTGAGAGGGTGTCTTTTCTGAAGGTTTCTGAAAGACACCTGGAAGGTGTGTCAAGTCCAAAGGAAGAAAAGCAGAAAGACGCCATGACTGGGAGAGGGAGAGAACTGCAAACAGCTCAGTGTAAATCTCAGACTTCCACCAAATGCCGCCGTTTTCTCCCAGGTTAATAAATGATGTCACTGACCTGTTGGATCAAAAACAGTACCTCCTAGGGGGGTTCAGGATGGGGGACACGTGTACACCCATGGCTGA
Organism: Antilocapra americana; assembly: GCA_007570785.1. NCBI lineage: Eukaryota > Metazoa > Chordata > Mammalia > Artiodactyla > Antilocapridae > Antilocapra > Antilocapra americana. The sequence goes on along the minus strand of ML661903.1, from coordinate 11,531,239 downwards.
TTCGTGTCGATGTATGGCGAAAGCCACTACAATATTGTAAAGTAATTAGCCTCCAATTAAAATAAATAAATAAATTAAAAAATAAATAAAACAGTACCTCCAGATTCAAGTCACATGCTTTCTTGCAGTTAAGTCTTTGGCTTTAATCTCTTAAGAGTTCATTCCACACCCTCTGACCAGAAAAGAAAGCCCAAATTTATACAATGATTTCTCGGCAGACCAGAAATGCTGAGGAGCACGTGTACACAGCTTCAGGGTTGTCCGTAAGCGCTTCCTTGGCAACCAACGGCCCAGTGAGACGGTGGCGAGTTAACCCTGAACCTATCTCGCCATCCTGGACTCTGCCCACAGCGTGTGAGGCCGACACTGACTGAGCAGCTGGAGGAGGAACTGTGTATGGCATCTCTCTTCCCAGGAGGAGGTGAACCACTTTCTAAATATGACCACTTTATGACAAGGTTTGAAAAAGGAAGTTAGCTTCTGAGAAAGAACAAGGACGTTAAACAGAGAAAACAGCACAGCGTGCCTGGAAGGAAGAGCCAGGGGAGGAAACGCCTGAGCGGGTTCCTGCTGGGGGACCTGGTCTCACTGGAAAGCTGCCAGAAGTTCTCAGAGGAACCCAGGGCTACATGGAGATGAGAGAGCCAGGTCAGAAGCCAGCCCCAGAAGCAGGACATGGAGGCCTGTGGATCCCCATTCATCCACAGACAAGCGCATCTTCAAACCACAGACAAGTCTTCCCTGTGATCTACTTCTCCCTGTACATGGTCACAGGGCCTTAGAGAAAATGAACTTGGTTATAAAAACCAAAAAACTAAATGGTAGGGAACTTCCCTATCTGTCCAGTGGTTAGACTTCGCCTTCTAATACAAGGGTTGCGGGTTTGACCCCTGGTCTGGGAGCTGAGATCCTACATATACCCCATGGCCAAAACCCCAAAAAGTAAAACAGAAGCAATACTGTAACAAATTCAATGAAGACTTCAAAATGATCCACATCACAAAAAAAGAGTCTTAAAAAATTAAATGGCAAATACAAACACACAATCCCAGCTTGCAAGGGCCCAGCTGACACCTCAGACTCAGAAGCACCAGGCACCTGACTCACAGAATCACCCACCCCCACTTAGTAACCAAAGCCTCTCGCTGGGGAACCCTTGGAGAAGGGGGGAACTATCTGTGTAAACTCAGGACTGCTAAGACAATAAGCACCTCTAACACAACCGAGGTGATTGCAGCCATGAAATTAAAAGACGCTTACTCCTTGGCAGGAAATTATGACCAATCTAGAAGGCATATTAAAAAGCAGAGACATGACTTTGCTGACTAAGGTCCGTCTAATCAAGGCTATGGTTTTTCCAGTGGTCATGTATGGATGTGAGAGTTGGACTACAAAGAAAGCTGAGCACAGAAGAACTGATGTTTTTGAACTGTGGTGTTAGAGAAGACTCTTGAGAGTCCCTTCGACTGCAAAGAGATCCAACCAGTGCATCCTAAAGGAGATCAGTCCTGGGTGTTCATTGAAAGGTCTGATGTTGAAGCTGAAACTCCAATCCTTTGGCCACCTGATGTGAAGAGCTGACTCATTTGAAAAGACCCTGATGTTGGGTAAGACTGAGGGCAGGAGGAGAAGGGGACGACAGAGGATGAGATGGTTGGATGGCATCACCGACTCAATGGACATGGGTTCGGGTGAACTCCAGGGGTTGGTGACGGACAGGGAGGGTGCAGCGGCTCATGGGGTCGCAAAGAGTTGGACATGACTGAGCGACTGAACTGAACTGAACAGAGCCGAGGCGTGACAGTCTACACTGAACCAGGAGCACTGCAGTCACAGTATTTCTACATGCCATTAACAGCAAGGGGTCTCCACATTAATCTTCCCATACTGAAAACTCAGGGGAAAGAATCAGATTCTTGCCCAGGGAGATTAAGAGAACTGGGTCAGATGCGGCCACCTGACTTTCTTGGGTCTTACATCAGAAGGCAATGCTAAAGGACAGTTTTCTGGAAACTCAATTACCTGAAAACACTCATGGCACAGGGATGAATGACAGAATTCACTGCTGACAGCTCAGCAGCACATTCCCAGGGTGCACGGGCCCTTCTGCGCGGCTCTCCCCAGGGCAATCGGAAGGGCTGAGCCAAAGCAGCAGCGACAGAGCAGAGAAGCAGGGTGTCCACAGCCACTCGGCGAGAGCCCTGCAGAGCCCCAAGAGGGAGCGTGGTCCTGTCTCCCCCAGGCCATCGTCCCCCGTGCTCCTCCTCGCCTACGAGGTGGCTCTTTTCCTACCGTCTGGACTGAACTCCTGCTCCCCCAGTGGCTGCCCCACCACCCGTTTTCCCCTCTCTCTGAAAGACCCAGTTCAAGCCTCACCTTCCCCAGGAAGCCTGTCCTCACTGTGCCAACACGCGTGCGCTCTTCTGCCTTGATCTCGCACAGCACCAAGTGTGCAAACCCTCACACGGACCCCGCTACAATTTCTTCTGTTGTCTCTTGTATTACTCTCGCACAGTGACTTAATTCTTTAGCAAGCTCTCAAGGCCTTTGCAATGCCAGAAATCGCGTGTCCTTCTTGCATTCCTGCCACAGAGTGTGACATAGTTTCATGGAAGCCCCATGATGATCGAGAGCAGCAGAGATGGAGCCGGGCAGCCTCTCTCTGCTCAGGGAAGCGGCTGCTTCCAGAGGAGGTTCTCCTCTGCTACAGCTGGACACAGGGCAAGTGTCAGCCCACCGGTCCACCACACGCTCAATTCTACCAGAGCATCACGGCTTTTACAACGCCGCACTGCTACGGGTCTGAATTCCTGTTGAAGACAGAAGCCATGACTCCTAGGCTATAAAGATCCAGGGGGATTCCATCTATCATTAGCTTCAAGAGGGCAGGACATTGATTATAAGAGACGCACAGGTAAGGTTTAAAGCCAGTACACGTCATTTTAACCAATTCCAGAAGGACCTGGAATGAATTTCAGAGAGACTGTGGCTCAAAACACAGCTGGCTCTGTTAGTTTTGAGTGATGGAAACTCAAGACCAGAGGGGCTGTGATCTGCAGAGGGTCTTTCAGTGAGCTGGTGACGGCTCTGAGTCAAAAGGGCAGTCTTCCAGTGCCTACTGAAGTATACGTTCCACGTGCCAGGTCGCCTCTCCCTGCAAGATACCCTACGATAGCAGTCATTTCCCTTAGGCTAGAATTGTGATAGGAAAAGAAACCTGAGGAGTGACTACCCACAGGATCGATCTGTGCAGCACTGGGCACGATGACAGTCCTAAAATGGTCATCCTGATTGGTGACTTAGTGAATGGGGTCAGATGACAGACTTAAATAAAATATATCTGAAATACAAAACCTGAATGTAAGTTCACAGAAACCTCTGGTCTGATACTGGGCTAGCCCCTGCTCTCTGAGCCTCAGTTTCCCAGTAGGACAAAGGGGTGCCTGCAGGGTTTCTCAGTGGGGAAAGTGTCTGACACGGCCCACTTTCCCGTGGGACTGTCCTCCATGCTACTGGACACCCAGCACCCTGGCTTCGGGCCACCAAGTGCCCAGTAGTGACCCAGTCACTGTGACAACCTCAAATGCCCCCTTCCCCCCATATTTCACAATCCCCTGGTTGAGAGCCCCCAGGAAGGTCTCCGAGGTCCCCGCTGGCTGGAAGATGCCAGCAGGAAGGCACCAGTGATCGCAGGAAGTGGCGCGGGCCTACCCGTAGATGTCCAGGACGCCAATGAAGGAGTGCTGCTTGAGGGAGGTATGCAGGGCCTTGTTGACGTGCTCCACGATCCAGTGGAACAGCTGGGCGTAGATGTGCTTGGCCAGGGCGTCGCGCGCGTTGACCACCTGCTGCAGGGACATGGTCTTGACGTAGGTCTCCGAGGTGGTGATCAGCTTGCGGTGGCACAACCAGTGCTCCATCTGGCTGCGCTCCACGCCCAGCAGGCGGCAGAAGTCGCTCAGGTGTTCATCCTCAGGCTGGAAGGGATCCAGGAGAAGGGCTCAGGAGGGGCGTGGAGGACAGAGCACGCCCTCTCCCCTCTCGCCAACTCTAGGCCCCCCAGAACCCCATCTCATCCCCAGCCACTGCCCCAGACGTCTCCTGCACTCTCACAGCACTGAGTGATCAACAGGGCCCAGAGAGTGTGGCTCAAACTGATAATACCCCCTGAGGACCAAGTTATCAGCAGGACTTTAAAAAACACCTCTGCAGTTGCCCTGTCCCCTCCTCCACGGCCAGAGGCTGCAGGGTAACCGGAGGAGAGGCTTTTTGAGGGAAGGGAGCAGAATGAGAACTGAGAGCTTAGGTGGATCATCCACCAAGAGTAAGGGGCTAGAAGGCAGAATCACAGTGACTGTAACTTCCAGCTGCAGAGTAGCGCTCTGTTCACAGCCCAGCAGAGGTCCTCAGTTTCGAGCATCATCTCGGACTGGCCCACAGCCTAGAGCAGCGTGCTCAGCAGCGAGCCCTGAGCTGACCCCCCAACCCGGGGCGGTGACAGCGTACTGACGCTGCGCTCGCCCTAAGTTGCCAAGCACAGTTGCTTTCATCTTAGCCTCAAACTTAAACTTCTACTGACACCAAACATACAGCCCTAAACTTATTTATATTCCTTAAGCACTTGCCACGTGGGAAAAAAAAAAAAGTGATTTTTAAGTGGAAAGCTAGGACAAATGGTAAAACTAAGGGACCAGTTTTGACCAGGGAAGAGCACTCTGAATGCTATAACTTATAGTCATGTTTAGAGCTGGGGAAAAATAGGGATGCCTCTGGTTTCCATCCCTTCGCCTTACAGGAGAGAAGCTGAGTCCCAGAGAAGTGCAAGAACTCACCCAGGTAGTCAACTGCACGTGATCCTGACCGTTACTTACCCAGAGTACCAATCACACCATCTGGCCCTTGAGTCATTGATAACCAAGTCACCCAGAGTCTTATTTCACCCAAGAATATGAGTCTCCTGGGTCACCCTTGCTGCCCATTCACAACTTCCCCCAGAAAACCTGCTTTTCTTCTCCAGGTTTTCACCTTATTTGTTCCTTCATCATCTGAATCCCCTAGCGAAAGCTGATAACCCAGCCATAAGCCTGCTGGAGAGCTTCAGGACTCTGGGGTGGAAAGGCAATCGGGGAACATCACGAGCTACTCCTTGTGGCCCTGAAGTGCTGGTGGGACTTGTTTTCTGATGAGGCTGCCATGTAGGATATAAATGTGGGGCCTGTTCAATGAAAATTAACACAGATAACTATACCACTTCCTCAGGCCATTTTTTCCCTCCTACCGATACTTAAAATCCATCTACCCAAATACACACAATTACAAAACAATAAAAGGTCAGAGTAGGAAAGAACCTCCCCAAATCATAAAGCCCAGAGGTTTTCCAGAGTATGGCTTGTGGAGTAATAGTTACAAAGATCAGTAACTGGCTGTACCCAACAAGAGTGCAGGGGTGGGGAGAGTGACCCTAAGTCGAACATGGTGGAAGGGGCTTGTTAACATACTCTCTCTCTCTCTCTCTCTCTCTCTCTCTGTCACACACACACACACACACACCCCATACCCTGTCTCACACACACACACACACACACACACACACACACACACACACACACACACACATATACACACCCCTAGGGTTCAGGTTTTCAGGAAAATACTTAGGGATCATCATTCTGATCCAGTCCCCTTTATTTTTCACATGAGCAAAAACAGAGTGAAACAGAAGCCCCCTGCCTGTGGCCCAGAGCTCCTAACCAGGCTCCAGGCTCCGGGGGTGGGCAGAGAATCAGCTTGGGCTGGGGCCATGGGAGGACTCTGCCTTTTCACTCACTCCTAACTGGGCTCGGGCTCTGGGCTCTGGGCGTGGGGCATGGGAGGACTCTGCCTTCTCACTCACCCAGCCGGTGGGCAGCTGTGGCCACTTCCCTGCAGCTCTCCTCGCAACCCCCCGCCATGTGATAGCATTAAGAGCCTGGGGACAGCTTCGCAGGCAACAGATTCGGAGGCAGCAGGTGTCCAACTTGTTAATCTGACCTGTTACCAAGAAGTCCTTAATTGCTAGGCAAAGCATTGAGCTGGATTCCCTGACATGTAAGTGGCCTGCTAGCAGCAAACATGACCACCCAAGGCCTGCCTGCAGCCTCTCTCCCTTCCCTGTCATCTCTCAGGTGAACGCAGTACAGAAAGAACCATGAGTTCTGGAACTTTCTGATCATCACCATGGGACGGGTTCAGCAGGGCGTGGCTTGGCCATCGATTACCTTCTTCTGACCATGGATTAAAGGTGCTGACTGAAACTGATTTAATGCCATGCAATTACATTTAAGCTTAATTAAATGATGCTAAACCCATCAAAAATGGCCAGCATCATAGGCAGCAGATGAGTTTTGTGGGCCCCAATTGCCAAATTCAAGAAACGAATTGCCTCTGGTGTCCAAGTAATTGCATGCTGTTGCATCTCCAAGGTAACTGTGGCAGGCAGGGAACATATTTTCATGCTTTAATTACAAATAAAAACTACTGAGCAGAAGGCACAGTGCATCTGGACCAACAGCCTTCCCAGCAGGAGGTCCACCTTATGTACCCAAGGCATAAACCGAAATCACTACCAACCATTTAGTGAAGCATTTCTCAAGCACACACTGTATGCCCAGCACTGTGCTGGGCACTGAGGAGGGTGGACACCAGGCTGGTGGAGGACTGCCCAGCCCCAGGGACTGAGAAGCAAGGTTGGCCGTGGTTTGGGGGAGAGAGCACTGGCCAGGCTCTGACTTGGCTTTGCCATGAACCGTCATGATGACCTTAGAGAGTTCCTCTCTCGGCCCTAGTTTCTCCAATCCCGTGAAGAGACAGCGACATAACAACGAGGATGAGAACAGTCAAGAACTCAAGCCCTCGAGCCCTGTGCTGAGCACCCCCACCCGCAGACGTGGACACAGACTCTGAAAGGCGAGTCACTATCAGGAAATGGCAGAACCCGAGTTTGAACCCTGGCAGTCCTGATTCAAGACTTCTCTCTCCCAGTTAGTTCTCGACACAGCCTCTAACTGGAGAGCGAGACCCGCCTAGACCACGGACCTGTGCTCAAAATCCTCTGACTCCCATCATCTCTCAGGGAAGGGCCTCTGGCGCCACGTGGTGTCCAAGCCTCCAGCTGCCCCACGTCCGCTCCTGCCCCTTCACCATATCTGAGTCCTCCGTGTCCTCTCCAAGTGTGCCCGATACCCCTCCTTCAGTCTTTGCACACACACTTGTGGGTGCCAGTGTGTGTCAGGGCTGGAGAACAGGAGACAAGGTCCGGGAGCTTAGTGGGAAAGCAGGCACCGATGTGATGCCACCAGTGACATTCTGTGCCTTCTCCCCTGAAGATCCCTGCAGAGGCTGGTGTGGAAGATCAACTCGAAGATCAGAGTGACACTTCCCTTACTAGTGAAGTCTTAGCTTTCCAGGGAGAGGGCCCCACCCACCCCCGGGGAACAGGTGCCCAGTGGCTCTCTGGCCCTGGCCCTCCTGCCTCGCCGTCAATCCCGCCCAGGGCCCCTCCGCTGGCTCATTGCACCCCCCTGAGCCAAGGGAGCCCCCGCCAGCCACTCATCTGCTTACGGAGTGGCCACTGGGTCCTGGGCCCTGTGCTAAGTCCTGGTATAACCACAGTGAGCAGAACAGTCCATGTTCTCATGGGCTCTGGAATCCCACGAGGGACAGAGATGCAGCAAATCAGCATATAATAAATGTAAAAGTACAGCCACCCTGGGAGGGTCAGAGGAGAGGCATGAATGCAGTTAAGAACCCACGATGGGGGTGAGGCCAGGCTGAGACCTTGAGGAGGAGGAGACCGGGTGACCAGGGCGGGGGGAGGGGGGGTGGAGGCCAGGGGACATCTGTCACCGCTCCTGCATTTCTCCACCAACACAGGAGCTCTCCAACGCCAACCTTTCCAGATTCACCCGTCCCCGGCACAAGGCAGAGTATGGGTGCCCTCAGGAACCAGGGGCATTTACGGGGGTGTGGGGGCAGGGAGGCACGGATGCTCTGTGCTTCGCTGGCTCTAAATACTCAGGCCAGGGGGCGTCTGGCCCGTCCACCACTCCCGACACCAGGTTCTCCTCCACTCGCCTCAGTCTGTCTCACAGCACCGTCACTGCCAACCGCACTGCCCTGTGACACACACGCATGCATGCATACACACACAGGCACACGCACATCCATGTCCCAGCTCCGGCGTGCCCTGCTTTCACATGGGGCCCAGTGGGTGCTCCCCTCACCAGGCTGCAGATTCCACGCTGAGGGTGCTGGCAGCCCTCCTGGGCTCCAAACCCAAGGCTATTATTTCTCTTTTTGGGAAGATGTATGGCGGTGGGACAGGGTGATGAGCTTGGTCAAAGGCCAGCTACCATTCAGGTCTTCCTCTCCTTTTAGGCAGGGCCAGGTTAGGCTGAGTTATAAAATGCACAGCAGAAAAAGCATCAGCTCGTGCGTGGTGATGACATTCATGCCCACGTTCATCATCCGCAGCATCGTTTTCTGTATTTCCCCAGTTATTCAAAGTCTAAGTCTTTGGTAGCAAGAATCACACCTTGTACCTCCCGGGACTTAGCCATAAACGGACATGAAAGGAGACCTAAAATAAACCACTGCAGACTCACTCAAAGTCAGAAGAGCAGTTCAGTTCAGCCTGACACCATCACACACCAGAGGGCACACACCACACTGTCTATACGGCTTGTAGCCAGCGGTGCCCCCCATCCACCCAAGGAGACATTTATCTACCACAGACAAGGTATTATCCTACACTGGGCACCAGGAAAACAGTCATTAGAGCATCTACAGGGCACTTCACAGTTTGCAACACAGTCATATAGATGTCATTGGAGAAGGAAATGGCAACCCCCTCCAGTGTTCTTGCCTCCCAGGGACCGGGGAGCCTGGTGGGCTGCCGACTATGGGGTCGCAGAGAGTCGGACACAACTGAAGTGACTTAGGAGCAGCAGCATAGAGATGTCCCAATACTCTCCTTTGTACTGTCAAAATCCTGGCCACTGTTGTCATCAATCCTGCCTACCCGATTAGACTGTAAGCTCCTTGGGGTCAGTCACCAGCGTGGTGTCCAATACCCCTTCACCTCCCAGCAAGCACAGACCAGACGTACTCAGGAGAATCCCACGGACCTCAGGATACTTGGGAAATCAAACCGTCAAAAAGAATTTATTGAATAACCCCTAAATCCCCTGCCCTCAGCAACAGAACCTTGATGGCAGCTGATTTGAAAAGGATTTGTTCCTTTAAAAAATTATCAGCAAGGAAACAGAAACCGTTACTCTTGAGAATAAATAACCTGTGAATGTCCTCTAAGTGCAAAGACATCTCAGTTGTACAAAACTGGAGGGACAGAGTGAAGTGTGCATATGTTATCTCCAGTGCTGGAGGGCAACTTACTGATACTCTACAGGATTCACCATCGCGCTCAGCTTGAATCTCCACATTTCCAAGGTGCAGGATGGAAGCAATTATCTTAAAAATGCTTATCTGATGGGACTCTCTCACTCCTGGAAAAAAAAAATGAATGAATGACACTCAATATCCATGGTAGGATAGAAAGGATGTTTTACTTTCTTTTTAAGGACTTCAAAAAAAAAAATGTTTCATTTTCCTTTCCAGGCCAATGACTCCTAAAATGATCCAGGATCCTCACCAAGTAATTACCTTCATAGTAACAGCTCAGAGGGCAAAGGGGCTCCTCAGACTAAAAGAGAAATATCTTCATGGTGATTGTCCTGATCAAACCAGATGGGTCGCTGGACCATTTTAACTTCTCCGAGAGCAAAGGAGAAGTGGCATCGTGCAGACCCATTTGGGACTGTACTTCAACCAAGTACTTTACAGATGTTTTTATGAGTTTAATACGAATGGTCATTTTTCTGCAGTCATTTTTCTCTCAATATAATATCCCACAAACATCTGTGGCACACATCTGAAGTGCCAATGGGGGAAGAAGAGGAGAATTTCTCCTGGGGAAACTGTTACAGGCTGGACAGCCAGCTGGCCCTTGGCTGCCCTGCCGGGGCTGTTGTTTGCGACACTGTATGCTCCTTCACTTACAGACACACACACCTACTCTGGAGCCACTGGCAGCAAATACCTACTGTCAATTTTGTTATTTATGCATGTAAGTTATCAAAGATATGGATAATGTCTTCACGTTTATATTTAGCTTTAAGATATTATTTCTTTTTAAAAAATATCTATATACTTATCCATTTGGCTTCAACGGGTCTTCATTGTGGCATGTGGGATCTTTCCTTATGGCATGCAGACTCTTAGTTGAGAAACATGGGATCCAGTTCCCCAAGTAGGGATCAAACCCCCGTCCCATACTTTGGGAGCTCAAAGTCACTGGACCACCAGCGAAGTCCCATCATTTCTTTCTGAATTACCAAATATTTCAGACTTAAAAAAGGCTTCAGACTACTAGAGTGAACACCAGTCAACCTACCATTCAGTTTAAGAGATAATACAAATACCCCCAAATTCCTCCCCAGATGCAGTTACTTATTTTTAAGACATTAATTTACTCAAGCTAAAAAAAAAATAGTCAGTGACACCTATATAAATGGTAGTAAAGATGTGTCATGCAAGGATCAAAGCTTTACTCAGATAATCAATAAAGTAGACAACCCAAACACAAACTAGACAAATTAACTCTAGATTTTAATAATGCTGGGCTTCCTAGTGGCTCAGATGATAAAGAATTTACCTGCAATGTGGGAGACCTGGGTTTGATCCCTGGGTTGGGAAGATTCCCCTGGAGGAGGAAATGGCAACCCACTCTAGTATTCTTGCTTGGAGAATCCCCATGGACAGAGGAGCCTGGTGGGCTTCAGCCCATTGGATCATAAAGAGTCAGACATGACTGAGCAACTCACACACCCTGTCACACTTCACAGGGTGAAGGATTCACTTTTTAATTTTTATTACACAATATCTTCAAAGCATACAAATTTTAAAAAATTACAATGAATTCCTGTTCTTGTTTCATCATTCTATCCCCAGTGCCCGGCACACAATAGGTGCTCGGGAACATGATGACACGGATTCTTGTCGCCCAGAGGGCCCGTGCTTGCAAATGTCTGCAGAAATGTACGCATCATTCCAATGTCTGGTTTTATTTAAACTAACAAACCAGAAAAACAGCCAGAGGGTGAACGTTTCGGCACATGCCCTGGTTCAGTGTAACTAAGACTGGCAAGAGGAAGAGAGGTGAAAGCCAGAGGCTGAAACCCAGGACAAGACAGAGGCTGGACGGTTACGTGCCTGGTACACAGCCGTTAGGGTACACACAACCACCAGGCTTGTGCCTGGAGCTCAGAGGGCTCTCCGGTAAGTCCCATAGAAGAACAAGGGAAGTGGGAGCTGAGCCCTTCACTTTCCTCTCCCCTTCACTATTCGTAGGAACCTATGCTTTGTCAATTTCCCAAGCCCTAAATGCCCTGTCATGGTCTGAATTTAAGTAGCAGAGATTGAATGCCTGTTGACTCCTAACAGTAGTTAGGATTCCTGCACTATACTGATGGGACAGTCCCTTCTTAACACAGGATTCTCTGAATAAGCTGCACCTCTTTCTGGGGAGCAACAAAACAAATTAAAAATAGTCACACACTAAACCCGAAAGAGTACAACAGAGGGTGGGTGCCTATGGCTCGTAGCCCGCTGCTGGTTTTTCTATCTAAAGTTTTACCAGAATACTGTTAGTTCTTGCCTTTACATTTTGTCTATGGCTACTTTTACACTACAATGGCTGAGTAGCTGATACAAAATCATGTGGCCCAGAAGGCCCAAAATATACTATCATGTCCTTTCAGAAAAATTTTGCCAAACTCTGGGATTTAAAAGATGGGACAGGCTTATTAAAAGAGTAGGGAAGAGTGGCTTATTAAAATAATTAATTTTACAAATTCCATGTACTTTGGGAATCAAAGTACCGAGTCTCCTTAGGGCCTTGGAGGGCACGACCTTCACCAGCTCACGCCCACCACTCACACAGGGGCCCTTCTCCCGTCTGGGCAGAACGCTACCCTGCTCGACGTCAAGCCTCCTCAGGACCTGCTCCCTAGCTCTGGAGAATGAAACAGCTACGTGATGCTGGGGAGACTCAGGGGTGCCTGTCACCAGTTCAGTATCTCTCAGCTTCACGCCTGCCCTCCTCTGCCCTGCTTGGTCACACTGGACCTAGGCCCTGAGAACACATCCTCTCCGCCTGCCGGTGGCATATCACGCTTGGTCAGGAGAGGGCGCCGCAGGGACTCCGCAAGGCGACAGCAGCAGGAAGACTTTCCCACTCCCGGGTCTGGTCCCCCGCGGTCATCAGCACTTGTCCCGGGAGCCCGGGCACCTCCCAGCTGAAAAACCAGCTGTGTCTGCAGGCCAGGCTCCCCCATTAGGAGCTGCTTCTGAGAAGTTCTGGCTCCACCACACCCTGGGGTATACTGCAGGCTGCTTATACAGACAGGGGCTGGCTCACACCCTGCGGTAGGTTCCTTCACCGCCAGAGGGCTTCCTGACCCTGGGGCAGCTGCGTCCCCTACAAGTGTTGGAAATCTCAGCCTGGCGTGGGTGGGGGGCTCTCCTCCTCACCCTCCAGATGGTTCTTTTACACCCACTGCTTCTGGGCCCCTGAAATCCTCTTATTTCATAGCTAATTATCTACTACTGCTCCTGTTAACAATTCCAGTAATTTTACTCTGTTGGAATAACCAGTGTGGTTTCTGTCTCATTGGTACAAAAGGCAAACCGCATCTAACCGCCAGTTATCCAGAGAAGGGAATGGCACTCAGATTTCAGCATAGGAAGTCCTGCTTTTCTCCCCACGTGGGGATCAGGGTAAGCCCTGTTCAGCCATGTTTTATCTGGACCTTGGATGAAAAGTCCTTGATTCCCAAAGTAAAACTGGGAAGTGTTAGTCGCTCACAACCCCATGGACTGTGGCCTGCCAGGCTCCTCTGTCCATGGGATTCTTCAGGCAAGAATACTGGAGTAGGTTGACACTTCCTTCTCCAGGAGATCTTCCCGACCCAGGGATCGAACCTGGGTCTCCTGCATTGCAGGCAGATTCTGATACCCAAAGAACCCAAGAAATGCTGCTCTGGGTTGATCATACCACTTAGAGGCCAAATGTCCGCCAAGGAAGGGCTGGGAAAAGCACCAGGGTCCCCTAAGCCACTCTGTGGATTTCAGGCTAACTTCCCAAGCTTCCCCTTTGTTGGCTGCAGGTCCCAGGAATTTACCACTTCAACTTCCCAGTCAAGCATGGATTGCCTACCACCTTGGGGCTCTTCTCCCCCAGAACTGGCCAGAGAAGGGAGCAGTTTTCTCTAGCTCTACTGCCAACTCAATGGACATGAGTTTGAATAAACTCTGGGAGTTGGTGATGGACAGAGAAGCCTGGCATGCTGCGGTTCATGGGGTCACAAAGAGTTGGACACGACTGAGTAACTGAACTGAACTGAACTGCCCTTTGGGACCGACAAGAACAGAGAGAAATTCTCGTTTTATGGATTCCACTGCTAAGCGCAAGATGGAGACAGCATCAACAGACATAACACTGCCTGAATTACAGAGCTGCCAGATCTTTATGCTCCATTTCTAACTTGGATCCCACAATGGTGGTATGTGGGTAGTTTCAGCCCCTAGGGCATGTTCTTTCTGCTAGAACACACTGCTTCAAACCCAGACCACAACCCAAAAAAGATACGGCTCCTCTCTGTTTGTGTCCATGACCCAAGGGAGTGAAAGGGATGGGGTGGTCCATGGTTGATCCGAGAGATCAATGCTCAAATCCTATTGTTAAGAAAGGGCATCAGAGCTCCATGCCATCAGCTTGGGAGCCTGCAGGTTGGGGTAGAATAAAAATAAGATATTCACCAGGAGCCAGTGGGCTTCCCCATCAGCTTATTAAGCTTAGCAAGCCAAGCAGGACACTGCTGAGCTTTCTTCTCCGTGAAATCAACCCTCTAGTCCCTCCTCTCCACCCCCAAGCTCCTTACCAACGAGCGTGAAGGCTTGTCGAGTCTTGTCGAAGTCCTCAGCATCATCCACACCCTCGATGACCGTGTTTCCTCCCTGCGACGTGTAGAAGAAGTCCTCGGCACAGGCTGCAGTGGGAAAGGAAGTGAGGGTTCAGGCACAGGTGGGGTGCTGCTCCCCGGCCCCAGTTCACCGCAGACCACACCCCCAAGGATGCCTAGCCCCTGAGCAAGCTGTCCCAGGCCAGAGTTTATTCCCAGCAACACATGGAACCCTTTCAAATATTATCTTTTTTTTTTAAGTGTGATAAGAGTCACATAAAACATTCTATTTTAACCATATCTAACTACAGAGTCTGGGGCTTCCCTCATAGCTCAGTTGGTAAAGAGTCCGCCTGCAATGCAGGAGACCCAGGTTCAATTCTTGGGTCAGGAAGATCCACTGGAAAAGGGATAATTCGGCTACCCACGCCAGTATTCCCGGGTTTCCCTTGTGGCTCAGCTGGTAAAGAATCCGCCTGCAATTTGAGAGACCTGGGTTTGATCCCTGGTTTGGGAAGAGTCCCTAGAGAAGGGAAAGGCTACCCCCACTCCAGTATTCTGGCCTGGAGAATTCCATGGACAGGATAGTCCATGGGGGTCTCCAAGAGTTGGACATGAACTGAGCGACTTTCACTTTCTTTCAACTACCGAGATCAGTGGCACTGAGTATATTTACACTGCTGGGCCTCCTCAGCATCATCCACCTCCCGAAGTTTTCACCTTCCTAAACCGAAACTCTACCCCCATTAGATGCTAACTCCCCCTCCCCCTCCCGACCCCACCCCCACCCCAGGCATCTACCAATGTACTTTCTGACTCCATGAATTTGACTGTTCTAGGTTCCCCGGTAGAAGTGGAGCTGAACAGGGTTTCAAATATCGTCTTTATTGACAACAGCAAATGGGAGAGAAGACTGAGGAACAAAAGACAGAAGACGACACCTCAGTGACAGAACGTGTTGCTGCCCTTGTGTTAAACTGATATGTGGAAAACATGAGAAAATAACATGGCTGGCTCAGATGACACGAGAATTCACCACAGACTTATCTTTAAAAGGCTCTGAGAAACGCAGTCAAAAGAGGTACACCCACCCTAGAAGCAGACCTCCGTGACCATCGTAATCTCGGTCTGACGGCCTCGTTTAACACATGAAGGGCAGTGACGTGCCCAGGGTGACACAGCCTTTTTCTGTTTTAAACACTAGGGCACCGTGAGCTATTTAAGCATGTGCGCAAACCCAGGTTGAGGCGCTCGGTGCTCGCTCTCAACCCTCAGTTTAACTCCTCTCCCGTCAGGCCTCTGCTCACGGCCTGGGGACGGTGACTGAGCAGGCACCCAGGTCTGTCAACTCAGAGGCACCCTCAGGGGAGCACAGAGAGCAGAGAGCCAGGCAACGTCTGCACCCCAGGGCTTAGAAGCAACAGTTGCAGCCAATCAAAATTACCCTCGAAAGTCACTTACACTTTCCACAAACTAGCTGTGGGGCTACGATCCTGTCCAGGGCTCGGATTTGATAAGATGCCAACACTGGACACTGGCTGTTTTCCTTCCCCCCTCTGCAAACACCGGCTCAATGATCTCTTGACCTGGGCACGTATGGTTGATGGCACATTAGCTACACGCGCTTCAGCACAGCTTCCTGGCAACTCCCGGACCCTCTTCCACACCTCGTCCTTCTGATTTGATGTCCGAAGAATTTCTTCAGTCTCTTTCCTTCCTCCCTCATGACTGCCCCGGGCCTGACCTTCAGCTTCTGTTGTCTGGGAACTGTTGCAAAAGGCTCTAGACCTTTCCCCTGGCTTCGGCTCCTGTCCTTTCAAAACCCTCCTCCAAATCGCTGGGAACTGATCACACCACTCCCTGCCGGACATGTGGAGACCACTGCCCTCAAGGCAAAGGTCACGCTCCTGAGAAGGGCCCCCTGGACCTTTGATTAAGTGGCTTCCGCCAAATACTCCAGACCCACGGCTCGTCCTTCCTTCGCTGCCTCTATGTCCCAGATCCGCCAGCCCCCTCACAGTCACTCCTCGGGCTCCACTCGTTCAGGCTCTGCCGACCTCTCCTGCCGGATTTCTCCCCTCCCCACCTCCGATCCCGTGCTCCAGCGAGCACTGCACTCAGCCAATTCCTCCCTCCAGCCCAGTCCACACTACCAGGCCCAGCGAGGAAGTAGCAGCTCTCAGCCCCAAACCCCAGAGTCTCACACGACCAGCAAGGAGCACTGTACACAGGCATAAACAGCAGAATAGCAGTCATGTGTAATGAGGGAGGGCTTCCTGGAAGAGTTGTTTCAACTCCCTCTGATGACTGCAGGCATCTGAGCTGGGAGATGAAGGACTTCAGCCCCGAGCTCACTCACGGCCACAGTAAAAGCCCATTTTGATGAAGCACATGACATTAGGTCTTTGTGGAAGATGGCAAATTTAGATCTTTCATTCTCATCACCCTGGAAACTCTGACACAGAGTAATGTAACAGCTTCAGAGGTTTAATAAAACATCAATTCTATGCCCCCTTCACATTTACCTTTCAAAACATTCCGTTTGATGATTTTCACGGTGTCCATATGAGGACGACTGTATTCAGACTGTGTATCCCTAGGGGGTTGGTTCCAGGACCCCCAACAGATACCAAAATCCACAGATGCTGAAGTCTCTTATATAAAATAGGGCTCCCCTGGTGACTCAGACAGTAAAGGATCTGTCTGCAATGTAGGAAACCCAGGTTGGCTCCCTGGGTTGGGAAGATTCCCTGGAGAAGGGAATGGCAACCCACTCCAGTATTCTTGCCTGGATAATCCCATGGACTGAGGAGCCTGGTGGGCTACAGTCCATGGGGTCACAAAGAGTCAGACACGACTGAGCAATTAAAACTTATATAAAAGGGTGTAGCACAGTCAGCCCTCTATAACTGTGAGTCAAATTTCGGTTCACTGAATCCACGGACGTAGAAACTGCTGATATGGAGGGCCAAATGTATATTTACTCCCATTTTCCAGACAGGTAAACTGAGTGCCATAGGGTTTTAAGGAGCAGGCTCACCCAGGGTTTGGCCAGGCCTGGCAGCCCATTCCTTGATCACCATGCTAAGGAGATGGTTATCTATGACATCCCACTACTTAGCCATAGATACAACCTAACTCATTATCAAAAGTATCAGCTGATGCACTGGAGTTGTCTGAGACTCCAAGACAAACACTAAACCGTCACACTGGAGGGAGAGAGGCATTTTCAGTATCAAACACCTGTCGTTGTCAGCAGCCAGGGCCCCGCCATCTCACGTTCTGAGTCAGACAGACCACTCCACCCTTCCTGGCTTTGAGCTCCCAAAACTCACAGGCCCTGCAGAGAAACTTCCTCCCACTGAGGTTCATTATTGCAAGGGTTACCCTGGCCAATCACAGCATTCTCTACTACATGATTTGAATCCAATCAAAATAACTGTCTTCCTTTCCTTTGCTTCAAGGCTGCAATCACCTCTGTTAACATCATACCCCAGACTCTCTTCATAAGACAGACATCCCAACAGGCTGCGGTCCCTATTTGCTTAGCCTGCCTGGATCTCAGCTCTACTTTTAGGCCCATGAAGCCAATCATCCCATCCCAGAAAGGGGTCTCTTGTCCTCCAGTTTGGGTCTCTCTCTTCACTTAGAATTTCCAAGGAGACAAACTCCATGGAATCCCCTATTAACTGGTTCACTGGATCAAATCAGTGTACAAAGGGGTCGTGAAGCCAGTGACTAGAGCAATGGGCCATCAAGACCATGGCCCAGGGCTCGTACTTCACCTGGGGAGGCTGTACTCTGACTTGTGCACGGTAAGGGATGGTGTTATAAAACCGTATCAGTATAGCCATGGAAATACAAGAAGAAAGGATTTATTCCGACTGTGTAACAGGAATGTGAGTCCACTATACCTCTTTTAATCAGCATTTATTCATATTCTAAGGCTTCCCAGGTGGCACTAGAGATAAAGAACCCGCCTGCCAATTCAGGTGATATAAGAGACGTGGGTTCGATCCTCAGGTTGGGAAGATCCCCTGGAGGAGGGCATGGCAACCCACTCCAGTATTCTTGCCTGGAGAATCCTATGGACAGGGGAGCCTACAGAGCTAAAGTCCATAGGGTCGCAAAGAGTCAGACACAACTGAAGCTACTCAGCATGCATGCATGCATTCATACTCTAACACATTACTAATTGTACTTTTTTTAAAAAGTCTCACCCTGAGGTCATTTTAATACAACAGACCACCAACAACAGGGCAAAGGAAAGTGGGGCTGGCTGTATGCATTTCTGTTGTCCACTCCATCCTCAGACAAATGTACAGAACTCCTGCAGGGCCAAGGGGTCTTATAGAGACCTCTGCATTTGAACAACAGTTCAAGTAAAGAAAAGGGGGAGGAAGGTGAGGCAGCTCTGAATATTCACTAGAAGCCACTGGCTCGTCCTTCTTTCATTTGACGTTTCCATCCACTCAACAAGGGTTATCAGTGGAACTAAAAATGTCAAGCTTCAGGGCTCACAGCCAATCCACCAACAAGGCAGAAGACAGCCTCGCACCTGAGCATGAGAGCTTATCAAAGGCTCTTCACATCACTCCAAGATGCTCTCGGAGGGCACAGGCAGGTAAGAAAGCAAGAAACTAATCCAACTGGGTAGTTTTTCAACTGCTCCAGCCAGGGGCCTAAGGAGCTTGCACCTTGCTGAAACACGGAGTAAAGAAAAGTCATTTCTCACCTCAATGCTCTCCTGTAAGTGGGGAAAAAACAAAACTCCATGATTTCTTTCCTATTAAAGTTACATTTGGAATAAAGTGGTCCAAATATAGCCAGATGGGTCTTGCCAGTATCCATTCATTTTTTATAAAATTAGCCCTGGAAAAAAGTCTTCATCCCCCGCAGGTTGACTCTGAGAGGTCCAGCAAGGCCCGTGGAAGGAGTGGGGGAGGACCACATCAGCCTGTACATGGCCTGCCTTCCTGGCCCCTTGTGACTGTGAGCCAACATCAGAGCCCCAGGCAGCCAGCTCACGGCAGAACCCATCAGACAAGGCTGGTGACCTTCACTCCTTCTCCGAGGAGTTTACAACCACTGGGGAGAATCAGACCTGCAAGCTCTGAGCAGCTCGAGTAGGGCACAAAACCAGGGTCACGCATGTCATCCAAGGCTTCCTCCTTTGGGGTCCAACTTAAACTGATTGTCCCTGAGCAGCTGGGACCCACCCCCTTAGCACACCCGTCTCACTCTGTATTGTAAGCGAAGCAAGGGCAGGACCCACAATGTCTGGTTCAACAGTACATCCCGAGGGTCAAACTCGCCTGCACAGGGTTCAATGAAGGGAGGAAGCAGAGCTAACGTGCACAACACAGACACTGCCATCAGCATCCACTCTACTTAGAGAGCGAAGGGGGCAGACCCAGGCTTGAACTACCTGATGCATTTTACCTCCCGGGAGCCTCGGCTGGAGAGGTCAGAGGCGGATCTGGTCCTGGGCCCTAATGGTGGCAAGGATTTGGCTCTGGGACCGCCAAGCCTCGGCAGTCGACGTCTCTAACAGTTGCACAGCAGCCAGCTAACCCCTGTCTAGACATCCAGCTCTGTACACCATCTGCTAGCCCAAAACACAGACGACAGGCCAGGCCAGGGAAGCTGCATGGCCTGAGGCTTGCCCTCAGCACACAAACCCATTGGGAGTTGGCTTGGAGGACTCAGCAGCAGGAGTCAGTCAATACTCAAAGATAAGGTCCCGAATATAGGCAGGGGAGGGCTCCAGGCCCAAGGAGAGGGGCTGCGTGGGTGCGGCATCGAGAATGGAAGCCTGCTCACCCTTCTTGCCTTGGCAGGCTCTCAGCGCCACTCAGGGCTTGCCTGGTGGCTCAGACAGTAAAGAGTTTGCCTGCAGTCTGGGAGACCCGGGTTCGAGTCCTGGGTTGGGAAGATCCCCTGGAGGAGGGCATGGCAACCCACTCCCCTATTCTGGCCTGGAGAATTCCATGGACAGAGGAGCCTGGTGGGCAACAGTCCGTGGGGTCGCAGAGTCGGACATGACTGAACGACAAATGCGTTCCCTTTCTCGGCTCCACTAGGTTCACATCAAGAGTTTCAAAGCCCCTCAGCAAACAGTGGCAGCAGAAACGGAGGGTGACGGGGATCCACCAGAAGGCTGTCCTCCCATCTCAGGATAGCATAAGGCTCCCGTCAGCCTCCTACTCCAGCTGCTCCATCCTGGCCTGAGCACTGCAGGGTGGGTGCGTGCCAGCTGCCCACCTGCGGGGAGGACCCCACATTGTCGTCTGATGGGGGCTCATGGTGCAGGGAAACTCCTCTCAGCACCCCCCTCGCCTTCCGCGGGGAGGCCCGGGATTCACCGACATGCCTCTGGAGCCATCCGTCTTACCTCTGCTTTAGCCTCACCCCTTCCTTTCTTTTTCTTTGTCTCAATCCTTAACTGTGACTTATAGCGGCTGGGCCACAGTGAAGTGGCGTGTGTTAGCTAAATCTCTACATCCTCGTGGTGGGGACACGTTTCTCATGGTGCCTCGAGTGAAACATACTTTCCAAAATAATAATGAACGTTAATTCATTGAGGCTCTGCGCAACCCTGAGCCATCCCCTGCCTCTCTTCCTCTTGCTCTCTGGGGGCATTAAACTCACAGAGGTCTGCAGCTGTGTCCCACGAGAGGCAAGCTAAGAACCCCAGGACAGGGGACCCAGAGCAGAGCCCCCAGACACACCTCCTGCTGCCACAGCACCCAGGCCCCCGGAACGGGCAGCACCCCCCTCACTTACTTAGAGCCAGCTCCTTAAATTCCGGAAGACTGGCAGCCGCACAGAGCTGGTAAAAGATGTGGTAATTCCTCTCGTCGTCTGCCTGGAGGAGAAAACACAGTTGCTCAGTGTGAGGGGCAGGGACCCCAAGACTGTCCCCTCTGCTGTTTGAACTCCAGGGTGCTCTGGGGAACAGAGGTCAAGACTGCTCCTTCACGCCTCTGCCACCTTCAACTCCTGTCTCCAGAGTCTGCATTCACTGTTACCGGGCCTTCTGCCAACCAGGAGATGTTTACCTCTTGACTTAGGCAAAACAAGGTGTGCTGTCTCTTCCTCCCCCCAGAGCATCCCTGCGGTTTCGCCAGGGACAGCTCCACAGGCGGCACTGGCCCAGGCTACGCGCCGCCTGGCCCATGCTGGGGAGACTGTCACTTCACTGGTGCGGGCTCCCTCTCGCCCCTGGGAGGCTTGGCACTCAGAAAAGCTCTGCCCCTCCAATCATCAGGCTGGGACGGTGAGGGGAAACGTCCACAGTGAGACAGGACTTACCGTGGACATCAGGGCCAGACCTGCCTTTATAGGCAGAATAGCGGTGGTGGGCAGTGGGGGCAGGGGCTTCAGGAAGCCTGAGTGCAGCCAGCAAGGAAGAGGAAAAAACCCATGAGGAGCCTAGCCACAGCCACGGCCAGAGCACGTCTCACCCACACCCAGCCCAGCAGGCCATCTGCACTGTCGCAGTGAAATTGCAGTGGTCCGCAAATGGGGCAGTCCCCCCAAACCTGCAGGGTGGAGGGACCCGCGCTCGGGGTTGTGAGCTGCACTGGCCACCCCTGGAGGCCAAGGTGGAGGAGGAAAACCATCTCCGAGAGGCCAAAGACTATCAGGGAAGGAGGGAACCAAAGGTAAGCAAAGAAGAACTGAGTCACATGAGAAGCGAGAACTCCATTTATTTGTAAAGGAAACTAAGAAAATGGTCAAATAGCTTTTTTTTTTTAAAATATAACTTACCAAGTGAGTTTCCTGGTGAAAGGGGAAACCCACAGACCCTATATGACATTGCCTAGATCACAAGACTCTGAAGTCCACAAGGAACACGACCGTCTTCTCTCTCTTTGAAGCCTAGCACAGGGTTAGCATATAGCAGACAACATATGCTTGCAAACTGAATCTAGAACACAATGCCCACAGAAACACATCAATATGGGCTAAAAGAATTTTCAGGTCTGATACCTATAAATGAATACTTATTAATAAAAAAAGAAGAAAGGAGACCAAAAGCACAAGCCTATCCAAGTCCAGGTTCAGAAGACGAGGTGTTCTTTGGGCAGAGGGAGCAGAACATGGAGCAACGAAGCCCCATCCCTGGGGAAAAAGTACAAAAAGCACAGTCACACGGCTCACCTGAAAGACCACTCTGGACTTCTCCAACAGGTAGGTCCTCATGTTGGCCCCGATGATGCGGTACCTCTTGTCAAAGCCGATCTGAATGTACTTTCCGAAACGGCTGCTGTTGTCATTGCGGGTGGTTTTAGCATTCCCGATGGCCTGTGCAGAAAAAACAAAGGTGTTCAAGACAGGGCGGGTTTTCCTAAGTTTCAGGATTGAATGCTCCTGGCAGCATCTCTGTTCCCTCCCTCCTCCTTCCTTCTCGAACTTGTTATTGAGATGACAATGGTTCGAGCTAAAACAGAGAACTTCATTTTCCTGCTTCCTTTACCCCTAAGGAAGACCAGTGAGAGTGATGAGTTGACTGATGGCCTCTTTAAAGGGGACCAGACAGCTGTAGCATTTGTTCCCATGACATCATGCAAGATCGGGCCGGTCGTGGACGCACTCCTCCTCCTCTCGCAGTGAACATATTGCTCTCACACTTCTTCCATGGCTGCCCAGCAGCCCACCAGCCTGCTCAGGCTGTAACAGACACTGGGAACTTCAGATCACAGTCATTTAAAGCATTCCCAAGGCAGGGACCCCAACAGTGAGGTGCCCCCCAGTGTTCACAGCAGCATTATTCACACTGGCCAATAAAGTGGAAACAACCCAACTATCCATCAACAGAGGAATAGACAAAAATGTGGTATATACATGCAACAAAATGTTACACAGCCATAAAAAAGGAAACAAAGTACTGATGAACCTTGGGAAGACTGTGAAATCGGTGAAATCAGCTCCCATAGAAGGAGTGAGGCCTGTGATTCCACTTGCATGAGAGACACAGAAGAGGCAACTTCGTGGGGACAGAAATCAGAACGGAGGTTACCAGAGCAGAGGCGAATGGGACATTATTGTTCAGTGGGTACAGAGTTTCTGTTTGGATGGTGAAAACATTCTGGGAATGGATGGTGGTGGTGGATGGTGCACAAGACTGTGAGTGTACTTACTGCCAACCAACCGTACCCGTCAATGGTTGTTAATTTTTCTATTATGTACGTTATACTGCAACAAAATTAAAAAAAAAAAATCCCGCCTGTGTCTTGTACCTGTTTAATTATGAGGCGGTCTGTCTTCATGAAGTTCCCCCATCCTGGCTAACAAGAACTGCCTTCAGTCACCAAAGATCAAACGGGTTTTTTCCTTTCTCTGATTTGTACAGAATCACTACTTACTTTACTTCCCAAAGAATAAGCACTCTTGTGTCTTGGTGATCTTGCTACTACAAAGTGAATTTTGTAGTAGTAATTTTGAATTTTGAAACTCAAAGGAAAAGCTGAAATCCTGGTTTCACTCTCACCTGAGATGATTCATGATGCTAATGGTAGAGTGCCGTCCTGGCTGCCGCCATGTAAGCGCAGGAGACAGCCAAAGGGGAGGCACGGACTCACGTCCACAATCGTCTCCCGAATCCAGGCCATGGCCGGGACCCCCTTGAGGCTTTAAACAGATGCTGTGAGCAAAGAGGCTAAATGTCTGACAACAGGGAGTTAAATAATGGTAAAGCCATCTATTAATGTATGTCTGTAGCCAATGAGTTCATAAGAAGCTAAATGATAAAGGGACATGGCTAATCCTATTAATATAATAGTCAGTGAAAAAGCTGGAAGGAAATATACCAAAATATTGAACAATTATCAGCAGGCTGTGGGATCAAGGGGGGTTATTTCCTTTTCTTTTATATTTTTCAGTGAATCCTTCCTACCTTCTCAACATTTATTTGATAAACATTTCCCAGATGGGTATGGGACTGAGACCAGCAGCATCAGGATCACCAAGGAACTTAAAATAAATGTAGATTCCCTGGGCCTTCTGAATCAGAAACTCTGGGAGTAATGCCCAGTTATCAGCTCTCACAAATGCTCCAGGAGATTCTGATGCATGGTCAAGTTTAAGAACAACTGTAATCAAATAAAAGGTTTTTTCCCTGTTTCTAATCTGTTTGGTAAAAATGCCTTCAGCTTTATTGACCATTTTCCCAGTTCATATAAGAACAGATGCTGAAACTTGCTTTTGTCTTCAAGCATACTAAGTCACTTCAGTTGTGTCCGACTCTTTGTGACCCTATGGACTGTAGCCCGCCCCCGGCTCCTCTGTCCATGGGATTCTCCAGGCAGGAATCTAGGCCTGGATTCTCCAGGCAGGAGAGTTTGCTAGGATAATCGATGAGCTCCTATGATTCAAGACTCAGAATCTACTCCTGCGTTTGGCAAAGGCAGAGGGAGCTATAGAGGCCATGAGAAGGTCCAGGCAGGGTCTTGCTCCCCAAGCTCCAAGATAATCTGAAGGACCAACCACACTGATGCCTTATGCCTTAGCTGATGGGCTCAAGGCTGTGTGGAGAAATCTGATGCTCTTTTGGCAACTTCTGGCCTCGGCTGAATTTCCTCTCACTAGGGGCTCTTGGGGGCTGACAGAGGGCCTACTGCTACCAGACTGCAGCCCGGGCAGCAGTGAAGGGCCTCAGCTTCGGAGGCAGGAAATCAAAGCTGGCCCAGGGGCAGTGTGGCCATTTAGCTCAACTCCGTCAGAAGGAAATTTCTACAGAGGAAAGGGGGAAAGAGAGAAATGGAGTTCCGCCCCTATAGTATGGTTCGCTATAGTGAGACCTAAGTTTTGGAAATATCTCTGGCCCCACACTTGCATCAGCCACTTTGAGGCCACCGTATGGGAGGTGCAGGTGGTTAAGACAGAGACTGGACCCGCCCTGGCCAGTTCATGCCAACTCAGGGAACAACTTTCTGAGACTCAGCAGACTATAAGTTATCACATAGCGTTTGACTCTATCTCCCCACAAAAGACAAAATGTCCAAACATTTTTGGGAAAGGTGGGGAAGATCTTTTATCTAGGCCTCCTCACCCCAGGGGAACCACCCTCCTGATTCACTGGGGCCTTACCATGTGGGAAGGATTCAGTGAGACCTGATTTGCTGACATGGGATGGCAGGAGGGGAGAGGACACAGCAGAGATGGTGGTGGACGGGGACTGACACTGTCCAGCAGAGTCAAGGGACAAGGAAGACATGAAGAGGACACTCTATCCAACACTGGGGACCTGGGTTTCCAGGTCAGGAGATTCCCAAATCTGTGGTTTTAGGGGCACCTTTGAAAATTTTCCCTCAACAGCAGACACCAGGTTCTCAGGAAGAGGTGAGAATGCTGACCACATGAGGCTGGACGCTCAGCAGTCTTACTGGCCACAGAAGGAACTCTGGCCAAGAAGGCTAAGGACATTTGGGTGGCTTTACCTCCATGATGGGACTGGACGCCAGGACCTTCTCTTCGATGTTGGTGTCACTGGCTGAGCCACTGACCGTGGTGAAGTAGCGCATGGCATACTTGGCCGACACAGTCTTGCCAGCTCCAGACTCCCCGCTGACTATGATGGACTGGTTCTTCTCGTCTCTGCAAAGAAAAGGTCCTGGTCAGTCGCTGGCCATGGAAAGGCGCTCTTGCCTTCCAAGGGCCCTGTTGACAAGGGTCTGAGCCCAAATTAGGGATAAATGTGAGGGATGGAGTGGAAATAGCCCAACTTTCTTCATACATTTGCACAGATCTGAAAGTGGGTGAAAGAAAGGAGTTTCCAAGAAGGACTTACAAATGCCACATACCCTATTTTACGACCCAGAGGAAGGGGGTATAACACTATTTGTAATCCCCATAAATTGACCTTGGGGGTGATGGGCAAGAGCACCCTCACTTTGTTCTACACACATTAGCTTTGCTTCCGTCTCAGCTAGAGAACCCAGGACCAGAATATGGGCAGTAAAAACCACCTGATTTTGAACCTCACGTGCACTGGGTAGCTGTCTGACTTTGGACAAGGTCGCTTACTTCTTAGACCCTCAGATTATCTCAGTCCAGTCTCTTATGACTTTGATCTCTGACCATGCTCACGCTCTTCTAAGTGGTCACCTAGACTTAGGGACCACCTAGGTCTCTAATTCATCCTAACACTCCTGCCAGATTAAGTGTCTAAAGCACAGCTCTAAGCGTGCTTTCTCCACTCAAATCAAGGTAACTACCCATCACTTACCAAATCAACTTCAAAGTCCTTAGTTGAATGGCTGAACCCCATCACAATGCACATCTCAACACTACAACCTTTGACAAGCATGGGCAAACTATGGTGCTAAGAACAGAACACTGGGCCTTCGGTCTAAGGATCTTGTCTGAGTTCTGGTTCTGCTATTGGCAGGCTCTTTGTAAGCCTTAACCACATTAAAGAGGATACCATCTTACAGATATGCTGCAAGACTACACGAAACAATCTCTACATTTCGTATAAGAGGAGGGTATTGCAGTCCAGCCAAAATGAACTACCTGTCAGTCTCTGTAACTGCACACTTTCCCACCACTGCCATTTATGGTTCTCACTACCGGAAATCACCTGCAACATACCCCCTTCTACTGAAGCCTGACCCACGTCCAACGTGTGACCCATCTCAGGCACCCAGCAGGCAGTTATTTCTCTACCTTCTAAAGTCTCACGTCATTTGCTTTGTGCCGCCTGATGGGCATTGTCCCATCTCACCTCACACTGGTGTCAGGCCCTGTGTGGTCATTTTACTTGCTGTGTGACTTTGCGTCACTTCTTTTCTTTGAACCTCTATCTTTTCATCTTGTCAAGTACATGGTTGCAACTTGGGACTCCCCCAGTGATTTAATCTGTCTCTGACATTTGAGGATTCCATGATCAAAATTGTAACAGGGAGTATGGGTGGGGAAAAGCTCTCAGTTTCAATTTTCCATTACTTAGGGCTGGCTGTGGGGGAGATATATATAAGTACGGACTTCTATCCAACGTCCTTCAAAAACAGAATCAATGTATGGCTCCATCTGTTCAGCGCAATTACAGACATGACTTAGCCTAATACTTGGGTCTGTTAGCTTTTCAAGAAATCCTTTTCTCCTGAGCCAGGTGAGGTTCCCTTTGCTTGAACAGATACTGCAGGTTCATTTCCAGACCACCACAATCAAGCAAATATCCCAATAAAGAGAATACTGCAATAAAGCAAGTCATGTGAATGTTTTGGTTTTCCAGTGCAGATAAGTTACATTTACACTATAATGCCGTTTATGAAGGGGCTTCCCTGGTGGCTCAGATGGTAAAGAATCTGCCTGTAATGTAGGAGGCCCAGAAGGTACATGAGAGCATTATGCCTCAAGAAAAAAATGCACATACTTTAATTTTAAAACATTTTATTTTGAAAAATATATGCTAAGCACTCTCTGAGCCTTCAGCCAGCTGCAGTTTTTTGGGTGTTGGGGGTTTTACTGCTGACTGATCAGAGTGGTGCTTGCTTAAGGTGGGGGTGGCTGTGATAATTTCTTAAAATAAAACAACAATGAAGTTTGCTGCATAGACAGACTCTTCCTTTCACTTGAACACTTAGAAGCCAATGTAGGGTCATCAGTTGGCCTAATTTCAATATTGTGTCTCAGAAAATAGGGAGGTCTGAGGAGGTGGGGAGAGATGGGGGAACGACTAGCTGGGGGAACAGTCAGAACATACAAAACATCTGTCAGTTACTTTCACCCCCTGACAAAGGTGTGGCTCCTAGCACCCCAACAGTAACAACATAACATCAAATATCACTGATCGCAGATCATCATGACAAATAGAAATATTGTGAAAAGGTTTGAAATATTACAAGGATTACTAAAATGTGACACAGAGACTTGGAATAGATGCTGTTGGGAAAAAAGAGTGCCGATAGACTTGCGTGGCACAGGGCTGAAACAAACCTTCAGTTTGTTTGTTTTGACTTTAGGCTGTACTACAAAGCCACAGTCATCAAGACAGTATGGTACTGGCACAAAGACAGAAATATAGATCAATGGAACAAAATAGAAAGCCCAGAGATAAATCCACACATCTATGGACACCTTATCTTTGACAAGGGAGGCAAGAATATACAATGGAGAAAAGACAATCTCTTTAACAAGTGGTGCTGGGAAAACTGGACAGCCACTTGTAAAAGAATAAAACTAGAACACTTTCTAACACCATACACAAAAATAAACTCAAAATGGATCAAAGATCTAAGCATAAGACCAGAAACTATAAAACTCCTAGAGGACAACATAGGCAAAACACTCTCTGACATAAACCAAAGCGGGTTCCTACATGACCCACCTCCCAGAATATTGGAAATAAAAGCACAAATAAACAAATGGGACCTAATTAAAATGAAAAGCTTCTGCACAACAAAGGAAACTAAAAGCAAAGTGAAAAGACAGCCTTCAGAATGGGAGAAAATAATAGCCAATGAAGCAACGGACAAACAATTAGTCTCAAAAATATACAAGCAACTCCTGCAGCTCCATTCCAAAAAATTAAACGACCCAATCAAAAAGTGGGTCAAAGAACTAAACAGACATTTCTCCAAAGAAGACATAAAAATGGCTAACAAACACATGAAAAGATGCTCAACATCACTCATTATCAGAGAAATGCAAATCAAAACCACAATGAGGTACCACTTTACACCAGTCAGAATGGCTGCCATCCAAAAGTCTACAAGCAATAAATGCTGGAGAGGATGTGGAGAAAAGGGAACTCTCTTACACTGTTGGTGGGAATGCAAACTAGTACAGCCACTATGGAGAACAGTGTGGAGATTCCTTAAAAAACTGGAAATAGAACTGCCATATGACCCAGCAATCCCACTGCTGGGCATACACACTGAGGAAACCAGAATTGAGAGAGACATGTGTACCCCAATGTTCATCGCCTCATTGTTTACAATAGCCAGGACACGGAAGCAACCTAGATGCCCATCAACTGACGAATGGATAAGAAAGCTGTGGTACATATACACAATGGAATATTACTCAGCATTGAAAAAAAATTCATTTGAATCAGTTCTACTCAGGTGGATGGAACTGGAGCCTATTATCCAGAGTGAAGTAAGCCAGAAGGAAAAACACCAATACAGTATACTAACACATATATATGGAATTTAGAAAGATGGTAATGAGAAGCCTGTATGCGAGACAGCAAAAGGAACGCAGATGTATAGAACAGACTCATGGACTCTGTGGATGAGGGCAAGGGTGGGATGATATGGGAGAAAGGCACTGAAACATGTTAATTATCATATGTGAAATCAATCACCAGCCCAGGTTTGATGCTCAGGGCTGGTGCACCGGGATGACCCAGAGAGAGGGAATCGGGAGGGAGGAGGGAGGTGGGTTCTGGAAGGGGAACATATGTATACCCATGGCAGATTCATGTCAATGTATGGCAAAAGCAACACAGTAAAGTAAAGAAAATTAAAAAAATAAATCTGTCAAGCACAATACATCGAAGGGCAATAAAGTGAGCTCTGCCTATGTTTAGAAAAACTGACCCATGGCCATGGCATTTCATACCCTGAAACACCAGCTGTGACTCAGGCCCAGGTTGTCCCCAGGAAGGCAGCAAACACCCCTTAAGGCCTGGGCATCAGGCAGGAGCACAGGACTCCCAGGTTGGGAATCAGCCGCTCTGCAGCTCCCACACAAAACACCGGCAACCCACAAGTCCACCTCCCGTCCCCCTGGGCTCACACTGCATCCCCATCCTGGACACCTGAGAGGCGAGATTTAACTGCTGCTCAACCACCTGCTCTTTGGGTAAAAATTTTCCACCAAATCAATGAAGCACCTGGGGTTCCCCAAGCAAGGCCAACCTCTTCTCCATCCCCATATCTGGGTGGGGGCCCCTGGTCGGGGGGGAGGGGAGTGGACAAGGTGGATGCCAAGGCACCTGAGGTCCCCACTGCAGAGCACTGATTGGCCAGGGAGGCACTGCAGGGACTTCAGGGACATCGTGCTGAAGTGCAGTCTTGTTTGGGTTTCCTGCAGAGAAGAAACCATCACCCTTGGCCTCCCCACCAGCAGCAGGCACAGAACCATCAGGAAGCACTGCTTCAGCCGTCTCCAACTGAGGGAAGCCCTGGAAGAGCTCCAGACACACCACCTGGCTGTGACAACGAGGCCAGCACACCCCTGGACGTGTGAGATATCATCAGTACCCTCACCCCGGACCCGCTGCTCTAACTGGCACCATTTGGCCACGTGCCAGTCACTGAACTGAGAGCTCCTGGAGAGCAGGCACTGGCTTTAACCTCGAATCCGCAGGATTCCTAGCACCAAAGACTCTCCATCACTCCCTGTTCCCCCACCCAAGCCTTCTCCATGTAAGGGGCAGCAGCCTGCACTCACCCACTTCATCCAGAAACCTGGGAGTCACCGTGGATTCCTCCCTTTCCCTCAAGCCAGTGTGTCTCACTGAATTCACTTCCCAAGACACTCTGCTCTGTTCTCTGGACCTCTGAGTCCCAGCCATCATCTCTAACAAGCATATAACAACAGCTTTCTAACCCTCGCTGTCATCCTCCTGTAATATCAATACATCCTCCTTAGATGGCCTTATGTAGTGAATTCAGGGTCAAACCTCGCCCCCTGCTTTAATCGGTCCAATGGCACCCCTCTGCCCTCTAAGATCCCAGCTCTGGGGTCATGTTCAACACTCTCCATGAACCAGCGCCTCTTTCCAGCTTTATCACATGCCACACTTCTCTTTGTTCACTCCGTTCAAGCCACATGGGGCTATTTCTTTATTCCTTCTTTTTATCTGCTTGAAG
Source organism: Antilocapra americana (assembly GCA_007570785.1). Lineage (NCBI taxonomy): Eukaryota > Metazoa > Chordata > Mammalia > Artiodactyla > Antilocapridae > Antilocapra > Antilocapra americana. The sequence goes on along the minus strand of ML661903.1, from coordinate 11,500,353 downwards.
CTATTTCAATTCAAACTGATTTTCCTGTCTTTGATCCCACAACTCTTCGTGCCTGGTACTCAAACACAGTCTGCCTTACGGCCACTCACACATTACTACACTGACACATAATCATCGTAATTAATTACCAGCACCAATTTACTTTTAGCCACGTTATCCCTTGCTTCAGTCAGTTCAGTTGCTCAGTCGTGTCCGATTCTTAGCGACCCCATGGACTGCAGCACACCAGGCCTCCCTGTCCATCACCAACCCCCGGAGTTTACTCAAACTCATGTCCATTGAGTAAGTGATGCCATTCAACCACCTCATCCCCTTCTCCTCCCACCTTCCATCGTTCCCAGCATCAGGGTCTTTTCCAGTGAGTCAGTTCTTTGCCTCAGGTGGCCAAAATATTGGAGTTTCAGCTTCAGCATCAGTCCTTCCAAGGAGCATTCAGGACTGATTTCCTTTAGGATGGACTGGTTGAATCTCCTTGCAGTCCAAGGGACTCTCTAGAGTCTTCTCTTTAGGACTCACAAGACTACTGGGTACCAGTCTTCTCATTTTTAAAAATCCATTTTAATAATGTCAATATTAAGATATTCCTGTGTTTTTATTTTATCTTGGCCATGGCATGCAGGATCTTAGTTTCCCAACCAGGGATTTGAACCCATGCTCTCTGCAGTAGAAGCTTGGAGTCTTAATCACTGGACTGCCAGGGAAGTCCCCTAGTCTTCTCATTTTTAACAAGGAAAAAATTAAGTTTGGGAAGACCCAGGGATAGTCCCAGAGTTCTCAGCTAGTAAGACACCAAGTGCAAACTTGAACAGAGACTTCCATTCCCCTGAACAATTTCCCACTGGGGTGTGTGGTGACACCTCTATACCACCATTATAACGCCTTCGTGTGTAGCCAAGCATCCATTGGTGAATCCCTCCAACAATTCTAGCCTTGAGACAATAGACAGGAATCAGGTGTCACTGCTGGCTGGCTCAGCATCACCTCCTCAGTTAAAACATCACTTTAGGGTGGTCAGAAGCCCCTCCCTGACCACCCTACCTTCCTAGCACTCAGCATACAGTTTACTAGTATTTTCCTTACCTACTTAGTATTCCTTCTATCCTTGTCTTTCCCATTAGAATGTAAGTTCCATGATGGCCAGTCTTAGATACACGGCTTGGATGGACAGGCCAGTGCCTGGTTTGTGTCAAGATAGCAAGGGCTATCACGTATGGTGGTTGGTATAGGCTGAGGCATGGAGCCCCCTAGAAGTGTACAATTTACTGCCTGCAAACCAAACTTCGTGGTTCCTGCCCTGAGTTCAGTCTCCAGAGCTCATCCAGGGGAAGGGGGCTAACTGCAGGAGCCCCAAGCTTCAGAGAGGTGTAGCTTTCTTTCTGCAGACTGGGCACTCCCTGAGAGGCATGAAGAGGTGGGAACAAGACCTGCCAAAGCCCCTGACACACAGTGAAGCTGCAAAACAGGAAGGAGGGAAAGCCCAGCCTGAGCCTCGCTCAGCAGGAAGGACGCCCTGTCTCTGAACACCCATCATTAAGTCCCTCCATCACTTCCCACTCCAGCAACAAATCATCTGAAAATTTAGGTGTGTCAGTAGAATATAGTCTAGTCACTAATGGGATAATCAATCTATTGTTTCTTGCCTGTCTATGTCTGTCTAGTCTGTAATTACATTTTCAACACCATCATCACAATGCAGACCATCTACTATGGTTAAAGAAGAAAAAAAGATTTGCACCAGAGAATGGGGATACAAAGAATTTTTAATCAAGAATTTCTGTTCAACACAGACATTTGTGTCAGTACCATGGACAGAGTTAATAACTGGGAGACATGCTAGGAAGACAATTAAAATCAATCCTAGCAGCATGCCAGCTAAAAAAAATTGATAATACTATATATGGTACGATATTTTCTTTAGGACTCAACAATAAAAAAGAAACATGATGCCTAGGGATACAAACACAATTACATTAATACAAAATAATTCCAAAACCCCCTTAGAATTGGAAAGTCAGGAAAAGTCAGGTAGAGGGCAGAGTCATACTGGGAGAAAAAAAATCTGGGTTCTATGGGAAGGGAAAAGTAAGGTTTGGGGACAGAGATAAGTTAGGATGGAGGTAAAGTTAGGTAAAGCTATAATTTTTCCAGAAATCATGTATGGATGTGAGAGTTGGACCATAAAGAAAGTTGAGTGCTGAAGAATTGATGCTTTCAAAGTACGGGGCTAGAGAAGACTCTTGAGAGTCCCTTGGACAGGAGGGACTGTTGTTGGACAAAAGATCAAACCAGTCAATCCTAAAGGAAAGCAACCCTGAATACTCATTGGAAGGCCTAATGCTGAAGGTAAAACTCCAATACTTTGGCCAACTGATGCGAAGAGGCGACTCACTGGAAAAGATCCTGATGCTGGGAAAGATGGAGGGTAAAGGGAGAAGAGGCTGGGCAGCAGAGGCTGAGATGGTTATATGGCATCACCAACTCAATGGACATGAATTAGAGCAAACTCTTGAGACAGTGGAGGACAGAGGAACCTGGGGTGCTGCAGTCCACAGGGTTGCAAAGAGTTGGACATGACTTAGCGAGAGAACAACAATAAGTTAGGTAAGAAAAATACAGAAAATTAGAGTGAGGCCATTTTGGGCTCTAAACAGAGCCTCATGGTTACAGTGAATCTAAAGTTAAATATTTTCTCCCAAGATTGGGGCATGAGGAAGAACGGTTCTGCTGTGAGAAGGGGCAAGGCCAAAAAGTGGCAAGTCAGAGATCCCATAAACCCTGCCAACAAGAAAGCCAGGCTCCATGTGGGAAGGAGGAGATATGTCCTGGGCACCTAGAGAGGGGGTACCTATGTCTGGGGCCCTTCAGGCTTGGGGACCAGGCAGGCTCTGGGCGTGAGGGAGGCACAGCAGCATCCCTGAGCATCTCCGCCATCAGGCACCAGTAACTTACCTGCCACACCTCCCCCTCTCCCAGGCAGAGCTGTGTGCTCACAATCTAGAAATCAAGTCAGTCGGGAAGGCAGCCATAAATATTCATGGAAAACTGCTTAATTGGTAGTTAGCAGTCAGAGTCCTAAGTGTTTAGTCAATAAGATGAAATTGGACCTTCTGACAACGTGGAGGCTAAGTACTTAGTGCATTTCATATCCAAGTATCATTTTTCCACTTCAGTCTCACAGTGGTCCTCTGGGTGCTAAGTTCTATTTATAAACCTCCTAGGTGTAGTGTGATACAAGTAGCAGTGAAATGAATCCGTCTCCTTCCACTTACTTGGTGTTCCCAGGAGAGGCTGCCTCCTCTCAGATGTGAAAGGATCACAGAAAGAACCTCTGGGAACTCAGTCAAGCCCACCCCTCACTGGAAGATAAGCAGGGCAGAGTGAGACTGAAAGGGGTGGGGGTCTCCTTGGTGTGGATGGAGATGTCTCAGCATCTCTGCTCTTAAACTGGAAGGGCTGGAAGATGAGCCCGAAGACCTCCTGCTATTCCTGAACTCTGATTCCAGATTCAGGTTATAGTTGAGCTGTATGGCATATTAATAGTTCACATCAACTGCAGGTACCTGCTAATCTTGAAAATACCCCCTGAAAACTCAGAAATCTGTGGGTTTAGTTAGCTTATTTAAAAGCAGAGACATTACTTAGCCAACAAGGTCCATCTAGTCAAGGCTATGGTTTTTCCAGTAGTCATGTATGGAGGTGACAGTTGGACTATGAAGAAAGCTGAGTGCCGAAGACTTGATGCTTTTGAACTGATGCTTTTGGAGAAGACTCTTGAGAGTCCCTTGGACTGCAAGGAGATCCAACCAGTCCGTCCTAAAGGAAATCAGTCCTGAATATTCATCGGAAGGACTAATGCTGAAGCCAATACTTTGGCCACCTGATGTGAAGAACTGACTCATTGGAAAAGATGATTCATGAAAAAGATGCTGGGAAAGATGGAAGGCGGGAGGAGAAGGGGACGACAAAGGATGAGAGGGTTGGATGGCATCACTGACTCAATGGACGTGAGTTTGAGTAAACCCTGGAAGTTGGTGATAGACAGGGGGGCCTAGTGTACTGCAGTCCATGGGGTCGCAAAGTGTCAGACAAGACTGAGCAACTGAACTGAACTGAGCAACAGAGGCAAGTGTTTCCTGTGATTTTATACTTAACAGAATTATTTGGTTAACGTTATCTTGTGCTGTGCTTAGTTGCTCAGTCGTGTCCAAATCTTTGCAATCCCATGGACTGGAGCCCACCAGGCTCCTCTGTCCATGGGGATTCTCCAGGCAAGAATACTGGACTGGATTGCCTGGCCCTCCTCCAGAGGATCTTCCCAAACAAGGTATCAAACCCAGGTCTCCCACATTACAGGTGGATTCTTTACCATCTGAGCCACAGGAAAGCTCAATGTTATCTTAGTTGGGGGTCAACTATGATGTACACTTATTTGTACCCTACAGGGTGTGTATATGTGTTAGTCACTCAGTTGTGGCTGACTCTTTGCAACTTCCTGGACTGCAGCCCACCAGACTCCTCTGTCTATGGGATTATCCAGGCAAGAATACCTGCAGTACCAAATAAACACTTCTGAAGCTCTCTTTCACTTGGTGCTGGGAGTTACTTTACAGTAAAGGAACACATCCAGGTAATATTCAGATGAAAAGGCTTCTCGTGGGTCAGTAGTCTAGTTTGGTAGTATCTGAGGCCAGGTGCATCTGAGCACCTCAGTCTAAAGCCCATCCTCTTTCTCTATACTGCACTCTCTCCGCCAGGCTACCAGGAGATACAAGGCCTTCTTCAATTTCTCTTCTAGATCCAGCCTCATCCATTCATTTTATAAATTTAGGAGAACCCTGCACATCAATTTCAGCATCTCCTCTCACCTCTCCAGGTTGCCTCTAACATCATTTCATCTCACCTCGTCCTACAAATACCACCCCAGTGTTGTCCACTCTCAGATATACACCCCAACCCAGATCTCTCCCAAGAGCCAAGCACATAGGCGCAGCGACAGTGACACAGAGGCTGCACAGCTCTCCCCAAAGCCTCCATACCCAGAGCCAAGCTTCCCAGCAACCCCCCCCCCCAGTCTGCTCCTCGTCTTTCCTCTTCAAGCACATGGCTTGGCACCCCACACAGCAATGAGAGGGGGACTTGGGAAGCGCCTTTGACTCTCTTCTGTTCCTTACACCATCAGGCAAAGTTGACTGTACTGCCTGGATCCTCTTTTTAATCACCCCCTAAGTCCTGTCCCTCATCCTTTCTCTCCTGGATCCTTTCACAGTATCATAACCGGTTCCCCTCTTCCTCTGCCTATTTCAGTCCCTACTCAATCCATTCTCCTCATTGCCACTGGAAAGGTATTTCCAAAACGCTCATTTGAACATACATAAGTCAGATGTGAGTTCGATCCCTGGGTCGGGAAGATCCCTTGGAGGAGGGCCATGGCAACCCACTCCAGCATTCTTGCCTGGAGAATTCCCCGGACAGAGGAGCCTGGTAGGGGCTACAGTCTGTGGGGTCGCGAAGAGTCAGACACAGCTGAGCGAGGACGTGCGCAGGTCCCACTGAGCTCCTCTCATGAGACACCAGGGCCTGTGTCTGCGTCAGCGCCTGCAGCGTCCCAGGCCCTTCACGATTTATCCCAAGAGGCCCTTCCAGGCAGAGGCGCCAGGCTGTGCAAAGGGCAAAAGAGAGAAACGGTGTTCCAGGAAGAGGGTGAAGTTTAGGGCACTCAGACCCCAACAGGCAAGTCATGGCCTCTGGCACGACTGGACCCCAAAGAACTGTCACTTGTTCAGCCCTGGCTGCACACTAGAAACATGTACATGGGGTGCTCAGGAAACTCCCCTGATGGACTCCACAGATTACCTGGATCACAGCCTCTGGGGATGGAGCCCAGATATTTGTTTTTTTGTTTTTTTTTTTAATTCCACAAGGATTCTGATGTTCTGCTACAACATTAGTTCCGCTAGGATTAAGAACCACTGCTCAACAGCTTAATTAAATGGTCACGATTCAGGTACTTGTAGACATTCAAATACCTCGTAACTTATTCATGGTTGATATTAGCCTAATATCATGTAACAACTGACCTTAAAACAAAGACTAACTTTAAGAGGCTAAACAGTTTGTAATGTGTGAGTTTATTAACCATTCTTCTTGGCTGCAAATTATAGGAGCCTTTACATTTAAGTCTAAGTTCCAGTTAATGGTTTATTACCAATCACTTAGAAATCAAAGTAGTGTCCTCATTGACTAGATTTGCGTATTGATACCCACCCAGTTGAAACAACAGTGCAGACTGGTCAGCACTGGAGTTAGAAGCACACAGGGGCACAGACACTACAAAGAGCGTGCTGCTGCCCGCTAGTGCTGTCAGCTGGGGAAAAGCAACAGCTTCACTGTCTTCTACTTTGAGTGTTCTGCACCTGGGGGCCTACAAATTCCCAACATGCTCATGAATAGAATTCAGGGGCATCTACGAACCTAAATGGAATAAAAAGCATAGCTCTATTTAGTTTTACTAAATGCTAACAATTTTAGCATTTCCGCCAATTAAGAATATAGCCAAACGTGAAATCTAAAAAAATTACACAAATGAACTTATTTATAAGACAGACACAGAAGACAAACTTATGATTACCAAAGGGGCAGGTGGGGAGGGATACACACTGGATTAACAGATACACAGTGCCATATAATATAAACAACACAGTCCTACTGTATGGCACAGAGAATTATATTCAGTATCTTGCAATAACCTACAATGGAAAAGAATCAGAATATATATATATATATATATATATATATATATAAAACAAGATCACTTTGCTATATACCAGAAACTAACACAACACCGTAAATCAGTTATGTTAGTCACTCAGTCATGTCCAACTCTTTGCAACCCCATGGACTGTAGCTTCTGTCCATGGAACTCTCCAGGCAAGAATATGCGAGTGGGTTGCCATTCCCTTCTCCAGGGGATCTTCCCAATCCAGGGATTAAAACTGTATCTCCTGCATTGCAGGCAGATCCTTTATCATCTAAGCCATCAGGGAAGCCCAAAATCAACTATATTTCAATTTAAAAAATAAAGAAAACAAAAAAGAATAGTCAAAAACAGGGGGCAGAGTTAGCACAACCGGTGACTTTGACACCATATTATATTACAGTTGCTGCAGATATCATTAAATATTTACACTCATCACTACTTCAAAATTATGGTTATTATTAGATCTGCCACTAATGCATTAACCATGCTTTCTATTTACTTTATCACAAACTTCTAAAATAATTTGATAAGTTCAGTATAATCAGTCCTTTGAAATTTAATATTATATTTGATACACTTAAATGTTTCAAATGGAACAAAAATGTTTAATAGCCCCTCCCCCTCATTCCCTTTTAAAGATGTTTTTCCTTTCCTGATTGCAAAATCACGCCTCTTTGCACAGCATTAAAGACAATGACTTTCAAGGAAACCACGCCTACATTTCGTCAGTCCTGCTGCATTTTTCAAGAGCCAATAAGAAACATCACTAAGTCTGCTGGTAGAGGTGAGAGGTAGATTTCAGAGACTCCTAGGATAGGCAACAAGGTTCCCTCCACTGGAAAACACTGTAGCTCAAGTTGGTATAGAAACTTTCAGGCCTTGAAGCTCACCAGAAAACTAACTGGCAGTCTCACAGTGTCTGCGTCTTAATGCCCTGAACAGTCCAATACCGCCCTTAGTGGTGCAAGGATTTTGAGATGTACTTTCTAGTAAGTTGGGCTTCCCTCATAGCTCAGTTGGTAAAGAATCCACCTGCAATGCAGGAGACCCTGGTTCAATTCCTGGGTTGGGAAGAAGGGAAAGGCTACCCACTCCAGTATTCTGGCCTGGAGAATTCCATGGACTATACAGTCCATGAGGTCGCAAAGAGTCGGACATGAGTGAGCGACTTTTACACTCACTTTCTAATAAGTTCCTGGGTGATACTGATGCTGCTGGTCTGGGCACCCAGCAGCATCATCCCTTGGCTGGTTTGAAAATTCATGATTCTCTCATGTGGCCATGAAAGAATAGCACCTGGGCCTGAGGCTGAATCTGCCTCGGTTGTTCTGGGGAGTCTCTTCTAGAGGGGAAAAAGCTGGCTCAAGAGACTGTCTGCGCGTCCATCTCGCCCCTCCAGCTGCTACACAGGCTCTCACAGGTCCCCATGAGAGAGGCTCACACAGGGTTTAGGTTCTTCTGTAGCCTTCCTCTCCTAATGAAACCACCCCAGCCTCCTGGCCCAGAAACTGCTTATCCAGCGTTTCACATATGAGACACTCAGGATCGAGTGGAGGTGGGAAAGTGCGGGGCTATGTTAGCAGCTGACAGTCCCGAGGGCAGACTGAGGACAAACCAGAGGCTGGTGTCCGGAGGCACTGCACAGCTCTCGGTGGATGAGTGCACGCTGTACGTGAAAACAGAGACTGCAAAGGATAGTCTGGCTACGAAGAGGTACTACTAACTGCAGTCATTTGTGTCAGCTACTTAATATTTATGCCTAAAGTATCATGCAACACAATGATTAAGAACATCATCAAACATATTAGGCTAATTCTGCTGTGAGCTTTACTCAGTTATAAAAATAAATGCTCTATCTTCACAGTGTTTTCCCTATACACAGTTTAAAAAAAATTAGACCACTGAGGGCACAAGCTTGGACATTCCAGCCCAGCACTCTTTCTATGAGGCAAGGGCCCTTCAAACACATCATATGTTCAAGCACAGGAGAGGTCACTTCATAAGAAAATCTGCTTCAGACTGAAGAAGGCATTCAGGCAAAGACAGATCTGACCTACAGCTTAGTAGATAATGTTGGAATTATCTACGTGGAACTGCTGGGCTCAGAACAAATGCGCCTGAACGGTAGCTCTGGTTATTTATCAGTAGCACACTCCTCCATGGGTGGTTTTGGTACGACATCCCAAGTCTGTGGGTCCTGGAATACCCAGTGGGTCTCTAACCACTTCTAAGTCCTCCAAAGAAAGACTCACTTTCTTGGGCTGAAAGACCTAATAATGGAAAGCAAGTCAATAATTCATTATGCTGTCAGGAAAACTCGTAGCTCTCAGAAATATCTCTAACAAAAGTAAAACTGAGAAAGGCTTCTCCCTTCTCTCAGCCCACACGTTCAATACATTCTTAGCTTTGTCTTGTCTGGGAAATGCTACCTGCAGGTCTAAATGTTCCAGCCCCACTCCTTCAAGCTCAGCCAAGGCATCTTCCCCACCCGCATCCACTCCGTGAGCTGCTAAGATGGCGGATAAAACCATTTTAATGGGACAGGGTGCTCAGGGCCAGTGCACTGGGATGAGCCTGAGGGAGGGGGTGGGGAAGGACATGGGTGGGGGGTTCAGGATGGGGGACACATGAACACCCATGGCTGATTCATGTTAATGTATGGCAAAACCCACTACCATGTTGTAATTAGCCTCCAATTAAAATAAACAAATTTAAAAAAATAATAGATGAACCGACTACAGCTGACCCTTCAGCAACAGGTGTGAACTGCGTGGGAACATGGACACACAGATATTTTTTTCAGTGGTAAACCCTACAGTACTACACAACTCATGGCAGGTTAAATGGGAGCACCCACGGACAGCAGGGGCCAACTCTAAGTTACATGTGGATTTCATCCGTGCAGAGTTGGCACCCCTAAACCCCACATGGTTCAAGCATCAACCATACACTTATATCAAGTTCTGAACTTCTACAGCAGCAGCTTCAGGCCCCAAATCAATGACTTGATTCCTGGAGAGGATTCTGGAGAGGATCCCCGAACCTGCAATTACAGTGCTGGGTGAGAGAGTAACCGAGATCTTAACAGAGTGTTCCTACTGATCGCTCACCTTCCTGCCCTCTCTCAAGGCCTTTTTATACTGCACAGCATAAGTGCTCAAGAGTTACCCAAACAGAAAACCCAGGTAACAGGGATGATCAAAGCTCACAGCAGTCAACGTCAACTCTACGCTACAACACAATCACATCTACAACTTCAGTTTACCCTCCTGTTGACCAGGGGAGGCAGGTTAGGCAACACTCTTTCACCCACTTTCCAGGCCCAAGAACCAGTACGAAGTGGAAGAAAGTACCTTATCCAAAGCCAAGGTTTCCTTGGCAAAGTCCCACATGGCTCCATCCCCCTCCTCGGTCAAGCCTAGCCAAGGGTGTGGCACTCAACACTCCCTGCTGACAGGGTGGTGGGTCAATGTGGGCAAGAACCCAAGAATTACAGTTCAACTTCCGAATCAGGAATCTTTAAGCCCAACTCGAGTGTCTACAAACCTCTCAACAGTCAAAAGGATGATGATGGGAAAAGGGGACTCAGCTGCCCACCAGTCAGGTAGTGATTCTTTACTACATACCTGCATGGGGTCCCATTTTGAGCTTTCCAAGAAGTACATGAAAACAGCTCCCTTGAGGAGCTGACACTCAGAGGGACACCCAGCACACCGAGAACAAAGGACAGTGATTGTGCTCCAAAGTCTGGATGAGAACACCAACAGCCTAAGATCCAAGAGGGCTGAGGCCCGAGAGAAAGACCCCTGAAGAATCTTGTTAGATGTCAATGTTGACTGCCTTGAGGTTCATCTTTACCAAGAGCTAAAAGTTTTCAGCGATTGAAGAGAAGCTCAGAATTAAGAATTAGCTGTTCAGTGGCTTTATGGGACAGGGACTTAGAAAAATTTTTCCTTGTCTTTCCTTGAAGGACAAGTTGAAGGGAGGAGGAACCGTTCAGGGTAGTTTATGAAAAAACCTTCCTTGTTGGGGGGGAAAGAATCCTATGTTACAATAAACTTCCTTTTGTGTCAAAAATCTGACAATGTCTCCCTATAAGCAGAGGGACTGTTCTAATGCAGCTAATTGACTTTGGGAAGATTTTTGAGTTCTGAATATTCTCAGGCTTTTAGGGGCTGGGTAATTTAATTAAAGCAATCCTCAAATACTCCCAGGACCAGAATTTGCTGGCTGTTCAAATTGTTAAAAAAAAAAAAAATACATTCTAGGCTTTCCTTTAATAAGCTTAAATGCTGAGATCTGGCTATTTTTAGTAATGGTTGTGAAAAAGTCCCTTGTCAGTTGCAAAAATCCCAATGGTAAAGTGTTTTACTGTTATTTTTAGTGTCATTTATCAAGATCCACAGGAGTTTTAAATTGTAAGTTACAGACACTACTGGAGCAGCAGGTGTCCTCATGGAGAGGGAAGCCCAGCTTCCTGGGAGTAAGTTACTAGCTATCTGTGAGGACCCAGGAAGCCACACCTATCACCTCATCTACTGGAGCACTCCTCCCTACACCCTCGCTGCGAGGGAGCGCCACCCATGGAAGGAGGTGCTCCTGTTGGAAGCAACACGTATTCCTTCTCTGATCTGAGTGCCTAGATTGCACTTCATTCCATATTCATCAAACGCTGACCCAGAGCATCCTAACATTCTTGCTGACACCACAGTCCCCTCCAGGGCCTCCAAGACCAGGAGGCTTACTCGGCCACCCTGCTCAGCAACCACAACCTGGTGCATTTTGCTGAGTCATGTTCAGGCTTCTTGACTCTTGGAAAAGGGACACAGAGAAAGGGTCAAAGATGAGAGGTGTCAGGCATCAGGCAAGGCCTTCAGAACCCAGGAAAGCAGGTTCAGAGAGCTGACAACCTTGAGTCTGAGATGGGCCCTTCCGCCCAGCTGCTCAAACGTTTCCTCTTTAATCCTCTTCTCTTCTGGCTTCATTGCTTTGCTGCGCCTGGCTCTCAGGGTCTAGTCCTGTATGAACCCCAGACTTATATGTTTTCTTGTTAAATCCTTGTTTTGTACTTAATGAAGCTTAAATTCATAAATCTGGCTTACAACTTGGAGAAAACCTCTTTTAAATAAAAAGATTTATATGCATATTGGTTAGCATGTATGGTACTAAATTCTTCTCCAGGTGGTGTATACCTGCTGCTGCTGAGTCACTGCAGTCGTGCCCGACTCTGTGAGACCCCAAAGATGACAGCCCGCCAGGCTCCCCCGCCCCTGGGATTCTCCAGGCAAGAACACTGGAGTGGGTTGCCATTTCCTTCTCCAATGCAGGAAAGCGAAAAATGAAAGTGAAGTCGCTTGGTCGTGTCCGACTCTTCACGACCCCATGGACTGCAGCCTACCAGGCTCCTCCATCCATGGGATTTTCCAGGCAAGAGTACTGGAGTGGGGTGCCATCGCCTTCTCTGGGTGTATACCTACTGAACTAAAATCAAATGTTTTTGGACAGGATTCTTCACAACATAGTATTATTCACAGCTATCGCCCTGTTCTCATCACACCTGTCTCAACCTCATTTTATCAAGTCTAGTATGGTGATATCAGGTGTTCCCATCTGAGAAATGTAGTTCCTGCTCACCTTCTCTGTAAAATAGCGTCTCTACATCTGCTTTCTGCCTTTTATTAATTTGGGGGGAGGGTAACAGCTTTATTGAGATATAACTCAAGTATCATAGGGTTCACACATTTAAACTGTATAATCCAGTGACTTTTAGTATGCTCACAGAATTGTGCAACCATCACCAAAACCAGGGCTTCTCTGATGGCTCAGTTGGTAAAGAATCCACCTGCAATGCTGGAGACCTGGGTTCGATCCCTGGGTTGGGAAGACCCCCTGGAGAAGGGAAAGGCTACCCACTCCAGTATTCTGGCCTAGAAAATTCCGTGGACTGTAGAGCCCATGGGGTCACAAAGAGTCGGACACAACTGAGGGATGTTCACTTTCACCAAAACCAACTTGAGAACTTTGTTGTCATTACAAAAAACAGCTCTGTCCATTCCCAGTCACTTCCCATCGGTCCCCCTAACCCCAGGCATTCACTAATCCACTCTCTGCCTCTCTCTATTCTGAACTTTCACATGAATGGAACCATGATCTTTTGACTGGTTTCTTTCCTTTAGTATAACGTTTTCAAAGTCTATCCATGTTGTTGCATGTGTCAATTCTTCACCCCTATTTTTAAGGACAAACAACATTCTGTTGTATGGATATACCACTTCTGTTTTTCACTTCTCAGTTGGAAGACATTTGGGTTGTTGCCATTTGGGGGGGCATTACAGGTAAATAGAAATATTCAGTGTTTAAATATTCACTGTAAATATTCATATACAGTGTTTAGTGTGAATATGTTTAAAATTTTCTTGGTTATAATAGTAGCTTTGCAGATTTTCTTGAAGGAGAGGCACTGAAAATCCCCTTCATCTTGAGCTCATCAAAACCTACTTGTGTCAAAAGGTGAGACAGCAATCGCTTCTCAGCCTTTTGGCTAAGATCAAGTGTAAAAGGTGAGACAACATACTATTCAGCAACTATTCCAATCTCTTTAGTCCCTAATAAGTTATTTTTGGTGCCATTTTTAATCAGCTAAGATGGAATAATTAACTTCCTTAATTCTGAGGTATTTTATCTGACAAATAAAACAGTACACCTTTCATTTCAAGTATTTACCAACTGCTAAAAAAAAAAAACTGACTGTAGACTGATTTGACTTTCCTAACACCCAAAACATACCACAGTGTTAAATTTTCAATTTTGGGAAACTTCAAGCATCTCTTAACACAGGGTCTGACCTGAGCATTTCAACATGATTATTCAGGGAGTTCTTCTGTTTCTGTGTTTATCATCCAACCTCAAGTATGAGTTCAAGTGGGGTGCTTTTAGAGTGTTTTTTTCCCCCCTTCAGTCACTCATACCCTTTTGTCTAATGATACTTCTACCCATTTTAGTCTACCTTTCTTATGCCATGAAAAACTTTACATTTGCATGTAGCATGTTCCTCTAAAAGATACATTGATTGAAAACTTACATCCATGCAAAAACCTGCAGACAGCTGTTTCCAGCAGCTTTATTTATACTTGCCCAAACTTGGAAGCAACCAAGATGCTCTTCAGCAGGTGAATGGATAAACTGTAGCATATCCAGAAAATGGAATATTAATCAGTGCTAAAAAGAAATGAGATATAAAGCCATGAAAAGACATGGAGGAAACTTAAGTGCATATCACTCAACTAAAGAAGCCAATCCGAAAAGGCTTCACACTGTACGATTCCAACTACATGAACGTCTAGAGAGGATTCAACTATGGAGACTGCCAAAAGATCAGTGGTTGATGGGGTGGTAGAGGATGAATAGGTGAAGCAGAGAGGACTTTTTAGGACGGTGAAAATACTCCACATGACACCATCATAATGGATACACATTACTGCACATTTGTTCAAACCCATAGTGTCTACAACACCAAGAGTGACACCCAGTGTGAACCCTAAGGTAGACTACAGGCTTTACACAGTTACGATGAGTCAGTATAGGTTCATCAGTTTTAACACGTGGACCATGCTGGTGGCGGATGTGGATAATGAGGGAGGCTATACGTGTATGGGGGCAGAGGATATATGGTAAATCTCTTTCTTTCAATCTTGTTGTGAACCTAAAACTGTTCTTGTAAAGTCTTAAAAATAAAAGATGTTAATGTTTTAATTTCTTAGGTTTTCCACTCCTTGTACAATTTAAAACTCATCTCTTTGAGGCCGTGTGTTTGAGAAAAGTCTTACACTTATCATGAAGGGTCAAATCTGATGATCTTGGTCAAGCATGAGAAGCATGAGGCGTGAGGTCATTCTCAGTTCATATCAACACACACACAAACCACCCCCGGGAAGATCTGTGGGTCTGACTATGGCCTGGGGAGCTAGCCTTCCACTGAAGGCTAAAAGGGGCACTGCCCTTGGTGTCTAGTACCCTGGGGCCCCAGCACAAATTCAGGGCAGGGCCTAGCCAGTCTCCTCTCTTCCTTGGCACTCCATTTCATCTTCTGTGAAATAAACAGGTTAGACAGAAAAATATCTAAGCACACTTGCGGCTGTCAAAGTCTGATTCTCTCTATATATATCCCACCTGTGACAAGTGCAAGGGATCCTGGGGGAGAAGCTATAGCCACCGACCAAGCAGAGGTGTCAGATCCACTGCATCTTCAACACCAAACTCCTGCTCACCAAGGGCGCCTGCCACAGGCTCCCTGGACATGCTGCAGTGCCATCACCACCTCCTTAGCATCTGTCCCTCCAGAGGTTCAGTCATCCCATCTGGCTGCTTATCTGCCTTTGTACTAACCGTGCACCAGTTAGTTCACAGTACACACAGCAGGTTCATGGTCAAGCTTTCTTCTCCCCAAGTACATGTGACTTATTCCTATCTGGGGATTCCCTGGGCACATCTACATTATGAGAGACATTAAAGTCCATGTGTGATTCATCCAACATGTCAGTACCTACCATGTGCTAAGATAATAGGAATCTTTGCACTGAGAGGAAAAAGCCTGGAACAGTTCAACTTCCTGACACCATGTCTATCAACCTTCCTGCAGGATCAGCACCCAGCTTTTCTCTGCTTTTTCTCCAACAACCGGAGAATCCTACTTTCTTGGAGGTAAACGTCAGCATCTTGGCTCCGGATCCTACCCCCATGTCTTCCAATGCTCATTGCAGGGACTGATGCTGATGCTAGCTGAAGATCTAATACATTGGCCACCTGATGCAAAGAGCCAACTCACTGGAAAAGACCCTGATGCTGGGAAAGATTGAGGGCTGGAGGAGAAGGGGGTGAGGGAGGACAAGATGGTTGGATGGCATCATCGATTCAATCGACATAAGTTTGAGTAAACTCTGGGAAAGAGTGAAGGGCAGGGAAGCCTGGCATGCTGCAGTCCATGAAGTTGTAAACTGTTGGACACGACTAAGCGACTGAACAACAGCCACCTTTTCAGAGCTAAATTTCAGTGTCTTGGCCCTGGATCCCACCAAAGCTGGTAGTGTCTGGGATTCCGCTACCAGTTATCCCCTTTCTCTGTTGCCTCACCCCCTCCCAAATGTCAACCCCTCTCCCCCAGCTAGTTTCTTCCCATCAGCGTTTTAACATTCTGAAGCCATTAGAAAAGAAACACGCACCAACACTTCTTCCTCCCCTTAGCATAGGGGATGGACTTGGGAGTTAACAAAAGAAACACAGGCAAGACTGAGGCCCCTTCAGAGACCACAGCAGTAACCCAAATGGAAGATGAGACCCTAAATTCAGCCCGTGGTGGTAGAAATTGAAGGTATTAGACTCAAGTTATATTTGAAAGTTGTGACATACGGGACATTTTCTCTCTCAGATAACACATATATTTTAATAGTGTTTTTGACTCATAGCTGAGAAATAGAGTAACACTTTAAATAAAATGATATGCCAAGGAGACAGATATTTTTACACAGGAGAATCCTGGGTCAGCCATCTAGTTAATATTAAATAGTTACTCATCTACTCTGAGAATCTGAAGGGCTGTGGTAATCTCCAGGGCAGACACTTTGGTATCCAGAGCATTCTTTAGGTTCAACCAGAAGTTGCCCAAATACACAGAGATGGGGTGCATCAAATGTGCAGACAAATGATAAGAACAGGGGAAAAGCAAAGACAGCATTTGCTTGAGACCCACTGCTGGCTCTTCACTCTAGAGTACATGGGCATCCACCACGGATGAACTATCTCCTGCTCTATGGTCACCCACAGAGAACAGTCAGGCATCTGACAGGGCAGCTCACACAGCCTCCTAGCAGACACCGTCATGCAGCAGCCATGAGAACTTCCCATCGGATGGAGTCAGTTCATTAGTGCAAGCCTAGCCCCGCTGCAGGAATTCTGCTACAAACCCGGGCTCTCCAGATTCAGCCATATAGACAAACAGAAGGGGACAAAACAGCAGGAGCCCTGGAGCAGCAGCAGCAGGAGGAATTCCAGCACCAGTTCTGCCTCTCAGGAGCTTGGTGACTTTGGTCAAGCCCCTCAGAGCCTCAAGTCTCAACAGCCTACCTTTTCATCTCAACAGCCCACCTTTCCACGCTCCTTGAGTTTCAGTGGGGAGCCATGAAGTAAGGGAGACAAAAAACAGCTGAAAACTAAAGGGCAGTATAAACCTGAGTGTTATAAAGGATGTTAAAGATCACGTTGAGCATTTTGGGGCAGAGCAATGGAAAGCAGGATGGGAGGCAATTCTTGGATTCACATGACTGCCAGGCCCATTGCAGACTGCTTCTGGTTCCTATGGCACATCCGGTCAAGGTGGTACCACCACCAGTGCATTGTCCAATCAGTGGAGGACTCCACACCTCCACCCCATCTGCACGTAACAAGACTCTTACCTACATTCCCAACTGCCCCCAAGAAGAAGGCACAAGCCCCATCACCTATAAGGGGTGATCATCACCTCCTTCAGATTCTTCTTCCTCCACCAGATCTCCAAATGCCCAGCTTCCTTGGGATTAGACTCTGGGAAACTTGTCTCAACAATCTCTCCCAGGATGACATCATCCATTCCCAAGGCTTTAAGCCCCATCCATAGGCCAAGACCTCTCTCAATTCCATCACAGACTCAACCACTAGATAGCTTTATTTGGATATCAGGGGTGGGGGATCATGAATGACAACAGTTCCCAAATAAAAAGCGCCTCCTACACCTTTCCCCCATCTTTCTGGTCTCAGCAGGCATAACTTCTATCTACCCAGTTTCCCAAGCCAGAAACCCAGGAAACATCTTTTCCAGGGAGGCAGGGGACCACAGTGGCCAAGAGCATGTGGTTGGAAACTGAGGGGCCCAGGGTCACATCACCTCTGCTAACTGCCAGCTACGTGCCTTAGGCAAGGTCCATGACTTCTGCGGTTCCACTGACGAACCTGTAAAATTGAGTTAGTGCTGCAATAACAATAAAGTACTGCTCCTACCTCATTTATGACCTTAAGGAGCATTCTATGTTGTTATCATGCATATCAACAAAGTAGGGAAAGAGTTTTGAGACACACTAATGTACTTTCCTCTTTTACATTTCCATTACATAGCATTCTCCTTCCTCAACTCAAGGCATTCATTTGTCTCTGGAAGATCAGGATTATTACAACAGGAAGACAAAGACAAAGGGTTTCCTGGTGGTTCGGATGGTAAAGAATCCACCTGCAAGGCGGGAGACCTAGGTTCAATTCCTGGGTTGGGAGGATCCCCTGGAGAAGTGAATGACAACCCACTCCAGTATGCTTGCCTGAAAAATTCTATGGACAGAGGAACCTGGCAGGCTACAGTCCACGGGGTTACAAAGAGTTAGACACAACTACTCCACTAACACATACCAAAGACAAAGGAAAAGTGCCAAAGCTCACCTTCTGACTGTCAGAACATGACACCTGAGTACCTAGCATGGTAATTATCTTGGAATTCTGCTTGCGCTTGTGAAAAATTAATCAAAAGTTTGTTAAATTTCCAGTCTTGAAATCAAGAGCCAGGCTTAGGGGAAAGTGAACATTGGTTTCACTGTTAAATCATAGACAAAGAGAACTTGGGCTGTGAAGTGAGAGGAACCAGGAGAGGCTTCTGGTAACCTCTATGCTTATACGGACACTGCCGCTTAGCAATGTGTTCTGGATAGGGTACAACCACGGTGGGTCCACAACAGACCTCACAATGGTTGATACCAAACTGTAATCATCATCCAGAACCACGGTGTGGATGGGAAGCACTGGACGATTTTGGTTGACTCATTATCAATCATCACAGCAAGAAACTATTAGTAAACTTCCATTAATGCAGCAACTAAGTATTTATGTCCCAGGATAGTAGGAGATGGCCACTGACTTCTTCTCTTGTCAGTCTTGATCTGCACTCTTAGCTCAATTACAGATGCCACATTTCATGAGGTATACTGAAAGACTGGAATGCATTCAAAGGAAGTCAAACAGGATTCTGAACTCTCACATGAGGAATGCTAGCCAGACCAGAAAGAGTCTTGCTTAGTGAAGAAGAGACTAAAGGTGTATTCCCAGACCAATCTGCTCTGCTGGCTACCCCAGAAAAGAGGCAGAAACTGTCTAGCGTGGGAGTAAGCAACAGGAAGATATCTGCTCACCTCTACATTGCAAACAGTAGAATGAGGGGGTCTAGAACTTTCCAGAAAGACTAAGTACCACAATACTGACGATGCTGAAAAAGAACACCTGTCCTAGATAATATGACCTCAAAAGCTTTCTAACTCCAAGTGCGCAACTCTTATAAACTCTGTGCATTTCATGAACATATACTCTGCAAAATAAAACAAGAGGACCTACAAATACAAGTAAAGTGAACAGCATTGTAGAAATGACAACCTCATACAACTGGGAAGAAAAATCTCTGCCTTGGGTTGCTGAGCTAGAGTTCCTACACATCAGGCAATTATGATGGATCAATATGTGCAATGACAAATGGGATAAAACTCTAGGAGCCCAACGACCCAGTGGGGAAGCAGAACCACCTGGAGTGAGCATTTATTGATCCCCGATATCTTAACTGAAGGCTGGTACTATACGTTTAAGCTAAATGCAGCTAGACACTACATACTTCACACACCTGCCTTTATTAGTGTGTCCCCAGTAAGCACAGGGTTGGGGTAAAGTACTGTTAGCCTCCAGGGGTAACTAACTAGAAGGCGCTGGATACTGGGGTGTCCCCCAGGCTCTTTATAGCTCTACTACTAGGTCCAAGGCATTTTCTAAAAAGATGTCTCATACTTCTAGGTACTCTTGGTACTTGCTCTTGAGAAGAAGGTTAACTCCCCTTTCAACCAAAAGGGACATCTTCTCAAAAGCAGGTCATCAACCATGAGGCATTTTGTTCTCTAGTTCTGGGAATACAGAGGACTGGATTAATTTCCAACATTTTTTGGCTGTAGGTGCCCCTCCTCTGGCTTTCAAAATCATTGATCTATGATGGGGGCAGGAGCCAGGCAGACTCAAAAAGCATTTGCTTTTAAATCTGTCCACTGTTTCTAAAGGACACTAACACAGGGCTTTCTCTTGGACATGCTGCACGGCCTGCACACTTTCTACAACATTCCCCGTGCACAGAGAGTCCCCTCACACCCTAAACTTTGCTGGTGACAAAGACCAGGTGGAGCACCTACATTACACAAGTGGTTTCAACAAAGCTCTTAACCCAGCCTCACTAAGAGGCTTCTTTCCTTGATCAAAGTTTACTCTCAGATCCCCAATTCCTACTGAGATGCTAAAAGCAACCAAGCAGAGCTTAAAGACTGAGGAGGCTCTTAACACCTGTGACATGGATTCTTTTTGTGGGCCCCAGTTCTGGATCCCCAAGATCAGAGAGACTCATCTATTCTAAAAGTTCCCCAAACAGGTGTCCAAAGATGATTTCTGAATCAGTTGTAGAGTTTAAAAAAATAATTTGGTTTCACCCATGATTCTGATTCAGTAAACCAGGTGTGTGTGTGTTGGGGTTGAGGGTGGGTAGATTTCCTCTGTGACTCAGAAATGAAGCCCTTTGGGGGAGCCTCTGCTTATTCCCTCCAAGGGCAAGGATGGTGATAGGATTCAGTCCTCCATTATAAAGGACTGCCCCAAGGTTTTCTTCTTTCTCTTTCGAGACAAAACACTGTCCATTGTTACACTGGAACCTGTGTTCTAAAGTAATCAGAGAGCTACTAAGAGAGCAGCGCTCTTTTGTAAAATTTAAATTTACTTATTTTTAATTGGAAGATCAATTGCTTTTCAATATTGTGCTGGTTGCTGCCATTAATCAACATGGATCAGTCACAGGTATAGGTATGCCCTCTCCCTCTTGATCGTCCCTCCCACCTCCCACCCCATCTCACCCCTCTAGATTGTCACTGGGGCTTCCCTGGTGGCTCAGATGGTAAAGATTCCACCTGCAGTGCAGGAGACCCGGGTTCCATCCCTGGGCTGGGTAGATCTCCTGGGGGAGGGCATGGCAACCCACTCCAGTATTCTTGCCTGGAGAATCCCCTGGACAGAGGAACTTGGCAGGCTGCAGTCCAGGGGGTCGCAAAGAGGCAGACGCGAATAAGCGCAGCACAGGGTGTCCCAGAGCACTGGCCCTGAGCTCCCTGCTCCATACAGCGAATTGCCACTGGCTATCTAATGTTACAAATAGTCATATGCACGTTTTCAAGAGAGCGGAGCTCTTTAACCCAGTCTACAAATGTGACACTGACAGGAACAGTGACCCTGCTCTATGTCCCATGACAGGGAAGGCTTGCACTGAGCCAGCCACCTTCTCTCACCTTCTCCCCACTGTAGTACACCAAGAAGAACCCCAGCAGGGGGCCAGGGTACAGCTTTCCTCTGTGGACCATGAACCAGTCCACAAAGACCACTGCATCTATGTATGGCTTTAGACACTGTCCTGGGCACTAAACCAGTTTTCTCTTTTTCCCTATCTATAAGGAAAACTGTGAGCCACCTCCCCCAGAAATATGAATTTATAAATTAATTTCTAAGCTACTGTATTAATATACTGTGCACATTATAAGAGATGTACCAACAGAATTTTAAATCTTAAGACTATGAAAAAAATAAAGTTCTAAAATTTTGTTCCCATACTCCGGTGAATCTTCCAAGACTCAACATGCCCAGCTGTATGAAGACGGCTGCTCTAACAACCGATGCACCACCGTAGGGACCAGGAGAGACCAGGTCTCACTTCCACGCTCTTGTGAAAAGCGGCTTTCCAGCTTTCAGCACGCACTTAGTTAATGACGGTGAGCAGGCTTTCTCTCAAGCAAATGCCTATAAAAACAATCGAATAATCGCTCCATTCCTGCAGCACCACATATTACTTTCCTTTTGCTTAAGCTTACAGATGGGGCTTCCCAGGTAGCTCAGCGGTAAAGAAACCACTTGCAATGCAGGAGACCCAGGTTTGATCCCTGGCTTGGGAAGATCCCCTGGAGGAGGAAACAGCAACCCAGTATAGTATTCTTGCCTGGAGAATCCCATGAACAGAGGATCCTGGCGGACTACAGCCCATTGGGGTGGCAAAGAGTTGGACACAACTCAAGGGACTTAGCACACATACACACAAGCTTACAGACGCCACCACCGAAGGGCAGTGGTGTCCACAGTCTAACACTATTCTAGGGGTGGCTGAGTCAGTAACAGTTTAACTTCACTCTAAGTTCAAAACTCAAAGCTGTTGGCTTCCTGCATATGGCAAAAGACAGCTTTGGACATCATGCAACTGATGCTGTATTTCCTCTAGACAGACTGGCAGCCACCTTTTCTGTAATTCTAATTTCACACATCAGCCTATAACAAAGGCCAAAAGAACAGTATTAATCGCACAAAATGGCCAGCCGTCTACTATTCCCTTGGCCCTGAAAGACCACCTGTCCTCTGAGGGAGCATATATAAGAAATCCCGCTCAGCACTGATGGCTCCTTCCAGCACTTCCTTCCTTTGGATGCTATGAAATGATAATGACATTACTTACCATCAACTCCTCAGTATTATCACCAGGCTATCACCACCACCATCACTGGATCGAACACATTGAGCACTCACTCTGTTCCAGAAATCATTCTAAGTACTCTTCATTTATCAGTTCATTTAATTTTAGCAACCTGATGATTTTGACACAATATGTTTCCCTGTTTTAAAGACCCAGGCACTGGTGCAAAGTGAGACTAAGTGACTTGCCAAGGTCCCACAGCTCCTACGTTCTGAGAACCCAGACAGTCCCGTCCCTGGAAGCTGAGCCACCTCGCTTCCTGACATCTTCCTTTCCTACTAAACTTGTACACATTAGCAGGTGACATCCATAGACACTCTGTCTTTCAGGATATAAACATAAAGCAGCTAAAAAAGAAAGAGTGGCTAACATGGCATGAAAGACATTATCACGATGTAAATAGAAATGTCATTTCATCCTGCTAGGCTTCACATTTTATTAGCTTCTTCAACTGAAAATTATTTCAGACACCCTGTAAAACGAAATCTTATTCACATGTCAGCACCACTGTGAATTCTGAGAGCAGCTGGTGTGCGGGGACGAGCGTGACTCCATGAGCAAGACCCGGGGGTGGGCACAGGGGGTCCGCTGGGCCCTGCCGATGCTCAGTCACAGCTCAGGCTCACAAGTGAGGAGCGCCGGCTACTTCTTACAATAACCCGAGGACAGAAGGACACACATGCGTCCTCCTGCTTCAGCTGAGCAGATGGAGGAGGTGCCTCAGATGAAAGAACACAACCAGGTGAAACCCGGGAAGGAAGTGGTGAGGCTGGGGGTGCTCACTAGGGCCTCCTTTGCACACCTCCTCAGATATGAACCCCCCCTGAAAATCATGTCTGACCAATCCAGTGGGCACAACTTTTAACCTGATTTAAAATACAGGTAAGAACTTGACTTAATTTTTAGTTTCACTAGTTTAAATGATCAGTTCTTAGTAAAAGGACTGCTCCCAGGAAGTTACAGGAATCCAGCCAGATTAATACCTCCTCATCAACAGATAAGGACAGAAACAAAAGATTTGTTAAATTTGCACATGCTTCAAGCCAGGGAGACCTAATATATCAGATGCAAAAATCAGGAGTCAAAGAGATACCCTGGAATAATGAAGCACAGGCACGAAAGGTCAAATTTAATACAGGAACTATGAATCCTGCTCAGCACATAAAAAATCAATTGCACAAGTGCAGAATGAGGGCAACATATCTTAAAAGAAGTTTCTGTTTATAGTGACAGAAAGTAGATTAGTGACTACTGATCTCCAGGGGTACAGGGGTGGAAAAAGTTTTCCTTTTCCAAGGAGACTTTTGGAAGTTAAGGAAATGTTCATTATCTGGGTCATGGTGATGGTTTCGTGGATGTACGCATATATCAAAATCGGTATAACTGTACATGTAATTTAATGTGTGTGACTGCACTTTCAATAGGTGTAGCTTATTGCCAGACAATTAAATCTCATTACAGTGGTAATAAAATAATTCTTGGGCATCTGTGGACAGGGGTGGGGGGAGAAATAGGAATTTAACAGCTTGCAAACTTAGTAAAAATCTGCGACGTGAAAGGCCTGCCAACCTGGTACGATTGTAGGCTCTGTAACAGGAATTCTGTGCGAGGAAGACTGCTCACCTGCAGATCATGTTCAGAGAGCACAGACATCAGACAGACCGAAGGTGTCCAGGGTGCCCCACAGTGGGAGAGGGGCTGAAGGCCACGCTCAGAAGGAATGCCCGTGGGAGCCAGGATGCTCAGCCAGAGTTGGGGAGGGGCTGCCACAGGTAAGAAAATGCCAGCTGTCCTGTACAGCCACACAGAGCAGAGGTCAGACCCCCCGTCTGACTCTTTGCAACCCCACAGACTGTATGTAGCCCCCCAGGCTCCTCTGTCCATGAGATTCTCCAGGCAAGAATACTGGAGTGGGTTGCTATTCCCTTCTCCAGGGTATCTTTCAAACTCAGGGATCGAACCCAGGTCTCCCACATTGCAAGCTGATTATACCATCTGAGCCACCAGGGAAGCCCTCAGACCACCCCCCTACCACCACCACCGTAAAGGCAATCAGAGAGGAGTAGAGTGCGGTGTGATGGCAAGATTCCACCAGTGGAAACTGTTAGAAATGGAACCCATTTGAGAGACAGAGCCACCTGGACTGGCAGTGGTCAAGCAGCCCCCAAAGGACTAGTTGCTGGGATGTGGTCTCCAGCATCCCTGTCTTAGCCAGTGCCTACCTGATGCTGGGAAAGATTGAGGGCAGGAGGAGAAGAGGGCGTCAGAAGACGAGATGGCTGGACGACATCACTGACGCAATGAACACGAACTTGGGCAAACTCCGGGAGATGGTGAGGGACAGGGATGCCGGGGATGCTGCAGTCCATGAGGTCACAAAGAGTCGGACACAACCGGGCAACTGAACAACGACACCAGCCAGACAACTGCAGACCTTCTCCTTCTAACATACTGTATTCCCCAGGTAGGGTAAAAAGTGATGACTAGTAAAATACCTTTCAGCTCTCTGATTTTTGATTTGAGACTAAACTATTAGTAACATTCATGACCTCTGCAGTGAGTGTCACAGAAGTTAGACAAAGGAAATGGTCCGGTTCTATTCTTTTTAAAAAACTTTTTTGGATGTGGACAATTTTTAGAGTCTTTATTAAATCTGTTACCATACTGCTTCTGTTTTATGTTTCGGTTTTTTGACAAGAGACATGTGGGCCCTTAGTACCTTGACCAGGGATTGAACCCACATACCTTGCACTGGAAGGCAAGGTCCCAACCACTGGATTGCCAGGGAAGTTCCTATTTCTAGTCTCCTTGAAAGTCACAACTTGAAAAGGAGATGACAATATATATTTACTACCCATTGCTTCTAACATACCAATGTTATAATTAGCCGCATTCACTGCACACTGAAATTTCCCCTATATTTAAGTCTAAAATATATAACTAGAATTTTAAACGGGATAGGCAGAAATATAAGGAAACTATACAATCTAAGAGATTATAAAGCACTGAAATAATGCTATGGCCTTAGTGCTGGGGATCGTGGGGAGGAACAGGAGTGTGTCCAGGCATGGTGGGGGGGGGGAGGCAGGGACAGGAGATGAGGGGAGTAGGGAAGAGTAGGTGCAGGGGAAGAGCCCAGGGAAGACAGCACCCTGGGAAGAATCCCAACAGAGTGGATGGCTCAGGGTATATTCTAGAAGTAAGCAAGAGTGCTAAAGAAGAGCCTGGAAGTCACTCTTGTGCTCAGCCATCTCGAACATCTCCTATACCTTGTCCTAAAGCAACCTAGTCCTGACAAGTTCTGACTTGAAATCATAATGAATGGGAAGGAAAGCAAAACTGCACCCAAAAGTCAGGGCTGAATGAAGTCACAGTTTTAAGACTTTACTGTAAAAATCCAGCAAGTCATTGTTCCCTAACTACTGACCTCCCCAGCAATACCGTCGCTCACTGTATTTAACAGCCGCCAAGAAAGCTGTCTGTCAGCTTTAACATTAGCGCCCTCATATTTTTAACTTTTTATTTTGCATTGGAGCATAGCCGATTAACAATGTTGTGATAGTTTCAGGTGGACAGCAAAGGGACTCAGCCATACATATACATGTATCCATTCTCTCCCAAACTCCTCTCCCATCCAGACTGCCGCACCTCCAAATTTTATAGTGTTCAATGACTTTTAAAGGTTCGTCATGATCTCTCACAGGTACAAGTCTCTCTCTGAGGCGGAGCCACTGTTCTCCTTAAAGAGTCAAGACGCTGAGAAGTTCCAGCCCAAAGAGTTTGTGTGTGGACACACAACGGGTAGGAGACACGTCACCAAGGAGAGACTCCTGGACACTCTTGTACAGCAAAACACCTTATAGAGAAACGAAACCTGGCTCTCCTCACTGAAAACATGAGGCTCGATCAGAAAGTACTTGACATCCCAAACTTCTCCAAACTATACAATCCAGAATAATAAACCACCTTACATCAAAGAGAAAGGAAGAAACTGACATCATCCTACTTCAAACTGGATCTCAAAGCAAAGTGTGAATTTAGGTCACCAATGTGCAGTTCCTTTTAAAAATTATTCCCCCAAAGATCCAAATGCCACAAAGCCTGCAGCCTAAAACAGATCCTGAAGTGTCCTGAGTCCGTCCTTGGGTATCCCAGAGCATTCCACCCTAATGATCAGGAAAATAAACCCATCAGTTCTATTGCTTTTTTTGGACCTAAGAAGATGGAAAACGTAGTGACCTCTCCCTTCTGCAGCACATTTCCAGTCAGGACTTCTCTGGGAGAGCTCCCACAGTGGGGTGGGGGAGTGGTCCATTGGCTGCCCCAGGTATACTGAGTGGCATGTCCCCTCCCAGGACCCCAGGAGCATCCCGTTCCATCTTCCACTATTAGTCACAGTCCACAGCATAGCAGAACCAGATGGACCTGTGTGAGCCCTGCGAGCAAATAAATTTGCTTTGCACTGTTCCTACTTTCTTTCAGAAAAGAACACAAAACTTCAAGAAACAGATCAGACCTGGGCAGTAGAGTAAGATGGCCCCACCAGCAGAGCTAGAAAATATACCCAGACTCTCATCTCACTCTGGAATTTAGACTCTTGTGAAACCTCAAGAGTTTCACAAAGAAACTCTTTGTGCAAAGGTCTGTCCCTCAGCTCTCATGGCCCCGAGGACCACAGCCTGCTCTGTTCTGGGAAGACTACCCGGGGCCAGTCGCAGGCCCCGCTGATGGAGGAAGTACAGCTTCTCAAAGCTGTACAAAGGGCTTCGGGGCACACAGACTGGGTCTGAATTCCATCTTCACCATTTACTGCCATTCATTACACAGAGGTCATTAAAATAGCAAGGTATTTCTGCAAGAATCTAAGCTCCTCACAAGAAGATATTCTCATCCTTGGAAATGGTATCAGAACATGGAGAGAAGGAAGAGATTTTGAAGTAAGGTCCATCAGAGAAACATGGCTCTTTGAGCATCCCTCGTGTCATATTATCTCTTTATCTAACAAGCTCTAGAATGTCTCCACTGCTTGAAGCCAGCATTTCCCAAAGAGTCCTTGAGATAATCTTTGAAAACAGTTTTGTGTCTAAATATGATTTGCAAACCCAGCATAAAGCATCTCCATCTTGGAGACTCAGAAAGCATATCAACATAGCTGCTCTGAAAGCCCTTGAAGGCAGATGTTTCACTTGATTAACCCAGGGTTTCCTAAACTCAACTGACCATCTCTGTACCCTGTGTTAACAGAACACACATTTCTGCCAGAGTTCACCCCAGCTTTCAGATTCCTCCCCAGACCGGTCACCGTGTCTCTAACTGTACAGCCTACACCAACCCCAGACCCACTTACCACATAGGTTAAGCTTTCCTGGGCGCTGTCCCCTGACCATGCCCTTTGCCGTGATATAATTCACAGAACACACAGTCACCCATTTAAAGTACACAAGTCAATGGGTTTCAGTGCATTTGTGGAGCTGTGCATCCACCCGCACAATCAATTACAGAAAATTTTCATCACCAGCCCCCACCACCACTAAAAATAAAACCAAAAAAACATACTGATCAGTGATCACTTCCCATTCCCTCTCAAACCTCCAGCTCTGGGCAAACACCAATCTACCTCTTTCTATATATTTGTCTATTCTGGGCACTTCATGTAAGTGGAATCACACCCTCTGTGTCCTTTCCTGTCTGGCTTCTTTCACTGAGCATGTTTTCAAGGCTCATCCCTGTGGTACCATGTACCATATTCCACTGTATGGATATAGCCACATTTTATTTACCGATTGGTAGGCTGATGGATATTTAGGTCTTTCCCTTCCATCTTTTGGCTACTGTGAATAATCCTGTGTGAACATTCTATTAATATGAATGTCTGTGGGTAAGTTTCTGTGTGAATATGTTTTCATTTCTCTTGGAATGTGTTTTCATATCTAAGAGTAGAATGGCTGAGTCACGTGATAACACTGTCTAAACTTTGAAGAACTGCCAGACTATTTTGCAAAGCAGCTGTGCCATCTTACATTCCCACTAGCAGTGTATCAGGAGTCTAACTTCTCCACATCCTTGCCAACACCTGTGAAGCCTTTTCTGCTACAAACATCCCAAGGGGTGTGAAGCACATGTGGCTATGGCTTTGTGACTATGTGCTCGAGTTTTATGGCTTTGTGCTTTTTGATGCCCCACTGTTGGGGGAACAATCACTCTATTTCACCCCCCTAGAGGTTTGCATCTCACTAGCCACATCTGACCAATTTATCAAGATCTGGCTTCAACAGACCAGTTTCTTGGACCAGATGTGACAATCATCCCCAAACTCAATTCAGACGACCCTGAACATGACTTTGGTTTACACTTCCTGCAATTACAGGCTTTTTGGTCTACTGTGTCCTCTCTCTCCAAAAAGACTGTGGGCACCTTAAGAAGTGGGGAGAGGTCTCACATTTCCTAGTGTTCACTTAGAAAGGAGGCTGTCAAATCACTGATACTTTACAAATGTTGGCTGATATACCCAGGAGCTAAGGCTAGAATCAGGGGAGGTAAAAGTGAGAGAAAGGGCATTTTGGATCATGAACAAGGGAGGAGTAGACATAAAGCAACGGTCAGTCAATTTCTCACGGGGAACTATAGGTTCTTATGTAGAAGGCACAATTCACGAGTTTGATGTTTCATGCTACTTCAACCTTTTTATTCACTGTGAGTCTCCATGTACTCTCAAGACTAGGCTGAGGTCAACAAGCATAGGGACGGTAAACCAATCATCTTCTTATTGTGTCTCCTCATCCTTTCCAGCACAAGACTCTGCAGGAACTCTAGGGATGGGGATGAAGGTCTGGATTTATCCCTTCGAGCATTGTCAGACTTCCCTCACACGCTCAAAGCATTGAGAGTTGGAGAGTCCCAGTGTGAACCACATCAAGAGAGAAAATCCAGTCCACAGTGAATCAAGAGAAAGAACTGCTGAGTCCAAAGCCAACTGAGTCACCATCACCAAGGGGTGGGAGTCGTTCACGCTAGCTTCTTGTACCCTTAATCACCCAGCTGCGGGGGAGGCTCAGATTCAAAGCTCACTGTGTCAGACCACAGCGACTTGACCCACATGACAGTCGCTTCAGCAACTTACTGATGAGTCAGGAAGCACCATGCAGTTGGCAGATGAACTGTAAAATGAGTGTGTTTAGTATTCAAAGTTGACAGTGAAGGCCCATAATGGAAATACAGCAAAAACCGTCCCTGCATCTGACTGGTGAGTCTCCCTCTTTCCCTGCAAAGATTCTGCTGGGGCTTCTAATATGCCCCTCGGATCAATAGCAGAAACCTTGAGCTGCTGACAACGGAACTTATTCAAAAATAGCTCTCTCCCCCGAGCCACATGTGCTGGCCTTATACTTCTTATGCACGTTCATGAGCAAAAATTGCACAAGAATTTCAGCAGTATTATTTTCTACACCCTGGGACTCAGTAGGTAAAATGATTATAAACCTTAAGACCTTAAAGAAAACCCTTAACGAGGCAATTCTTTGTCCAACTTCAACATCCAAACCCCTTAATCATCAAATGCATTCCCCTAAGCAAGATCACATCACCACCACCCTGGATGCCGACCCCTGTCCCTTCCCACTAATAGGCATGAACAAGGACCCAAACAAGTGAACTAACCTGAGAGCAGAAAAACCGTGTGCACAGCTTCAGGCGTGGCAAGGAAGAATGGAGGCATTTAGTCAAGAGGATCAATGAGCTGGAAGCAAGAGGGTTCTCAAAGCTGTAGGGGAGCCTCAAGAAGTCTGATAAAGAAAAGCGGTGGGGCAGCAACCAATGCAATGTTGTGATTATCCTCCAACTAAAAATTAAAAAAGAAAACCAAATTCTGATACATCTAAGTGCAACTAGCTAGGAGAGCAAAATGGGATGAAAACTAATATCAGCGACATCCGTGAAAGGACAAGTCTCAGGGAGCTGGCACAACCTGTAGCCTGATAGGAAGTCGTTGGAACCAGGCCATAGCCACCTTCCATTTTAGAACCACAGGGAAACCACGTGTAAGGCAGTAAGGACAGTCTTCTTCACATGAAGCAAATGAGGACTCTGCTTAAGTGCTCTTCCCAAGACACGGAAGCCTGTCCAGACCCCAGGGCCCCTCCGCTGTGCACACCCTTGAGCGGGGCCACGTGCCGCACCACACCACCCCTCACTCTTCCCCGCCACGTGATATGACCCTGAACCACACTTCAGTCTGCAGTGCGTGCCTCAACGGCCTACCAAGCTAAGTGACTCCTGGTCACAGCCAGAACATAGTATGTGGCCTTTTTATGACATTAGAGAGGTCAAAGGTCATGACCATTTTTAGCGCCACAACCTATCACATTTTGGAAAAATGAAACAGCTGTAGATCATCCTACTTACTTATTAGATTGTTCTGTTCTCTGATCACTGCTTATATTGGATACGGTCACTGTGTTTCTATGAGGAAACAAATCTTTTACATACTGATTTCCACAGCCAGTAACAAAACATTATCAACTAGTAAGGAAGCTTACAGAACAGTTTTTCCACATGGAAACTTTTACTGGGCTGAAAATTGTACTCTGTCATCCACAGCAGCACAGACCATCTTAAATGAGATTCTCTCTCACTCCTCTCTACGCAGCCCTGCTCCCCACAAAGCACTCCTGCTTTCCCTGCTAGCTCAGTAAGATGTCCTCTAGAGGAGGGCAAGAAAGACTGAGCTGAAAGGGTCCAGCATTTTACTGTTAACTGGAAAATGCAATTCCCCCAAAACTTTGGTAAAACTATCTTTCCTTATACTATTCCTTGACGGTTCAAGAGCAATAGCATGGTAGTAGATTTTATGTGTCAGCTTGGCTAGGCCACAGTTTCCAGACATTTGGCCAAACACTAGTCTGGATACTGCTATAAAGGTGCTTTGTTTTTTTAAGACGAAATTAACATTTACATCAGTAGACACTGAGTAAAGCAGATTACTCTTTATAATGTGGGTAGGCTTCATCCAATCAGTTGAAGGTCATAACAGAAAAAAAACTCTGACATCCGCACCAAAGAGAATTCTGCCAGTAGACTGACTGCCTTCAGACTCAAAATCTTTTATCATCTTCCTGCATCTCCAACCTGCCAGCCTAACCCTGCGGATTTTGGACATGCAAACCCCCCACAGTTGCGTGAGCCAACTTCTTAAAATAAAAACCCCTCTCTTTACACACACACACACTTGAACGCTGACTAATACACTCACCTAGCCTACTTTCTGATGAAACAGACCTGTACCTATCTCTCAGAGTTAGAAAAAGAAGAGCAAGATGAGATCTGCGGAAGCGCCCAAACAGAACACCACTTTCAGGCTAAAACTCTGAAACCACTACGCATGACTGCTAATTTGAAGCTTCTATTTCTGCCCCAAATGCCTGGCATTTTAAGAAGCTGTCAGAGTCTTGGTTCTTTCAAAGCAGAGCCTTCAGTGAGATCTGTAAAATGAATGGTGATGGTATAAAATGGATTCACCGCACCTGGAGAAGAGGCGGGAAGGCCAAAAGAAAACCAAGGAGAGACGAGACACAAGGCATCAGCTGCACTGCTCATCAGAGTCTAAGGAGCCACTGCTCTCTAAGCCTAGGCTCAGGTTCCTGAGAATAAGATGAAGACCTGAGGAAATGTGGTTAGGAAAGGAACCTGAGGTTGATCTGGTTTCCAAAACACTTCAAACCCAGAATCACCACTCCTCCACTGAGAAAGAGCAGCCGAAGAAGGTGGACACTCCCCTTTCCGCCCCCCGACTACCCAGGAGCACTTCTGGGCTGTTCTTCTTACCTGGCCATCTGCTTGTAGGCCTCCTCTGCCACAGCAAAGATATGGGGGTCCATATCCCCCATGTTCTGGCCACTGTAGGCATAGATGACATCTTGACCGTAGATTGGCAGCTGATCATAAGGATTAATGGCAACAAGCACAATACCTGTGAACAGACAGTCCGGTCAGATTCTGATAGGATGACAGCCTCCTGACATGAGCTTTGTTTTCAAGCTTTATTTTGTATCGGAGTATAGCCAGTTACCAGTGTTGTGACAGTTTCATGTGAACAGCAAAGGGACTCAGCCATACATATACGTGTGTTCATTCTCCCCCAACTTCCCCTCCCAACCAGGCTGCCACTTAACACTGAGCAAAGTTCCATGTGCTATACAGTAGGTCCTTGTTGGTTATCCATTTAAGATACAGCAGTGTGTACACGCTGTTCTCAAATTCCCTAAATACCCCTTCCCCACATCCTTCATCCTGGCAACCACAAGTTCATTCTCTAAGTCGGTGAGTCCTTTCTGGTATGTAAGTCCATTTGTATCATTTCTTTTCAGATTCCACATATAAGGGACGTCATATCATATTTCTCCTTCTCTTTCTTCACTCAGTATGACAACGTCTAGGTCCATTCATGTGGCTGCAAATGGCGTTACTTCATTCTTTTAAATGGATGAGTAATATTTCATTGTATCTATTCACTACATCTTCTTTATTCATTCCTCTGCTGATGGACATTTAGGTTGCCTCCACATCTTAAATACTGTAAACAGTGCTGCAATGGACGCTGGGATGCATGTATCCTTTCGGATCCTATTTTTCTCTGGATAGAAGCCCAGGAGTGGGATTGAAGGGTTATACAGTAGCTCTATCTTTAGTCCCTTAAAAAGAACCTCCATCTATTCTCCACAGTGGCTCTACCAATTTACGTTCCCACCAACAGTGTAGGAGAGTTTTCTTCTCTCCACACCCTTTCCAGTATTTATAGTTTGGGGTCTTTTTTCATGATAGCCATTCTGGCTGGTGTGAGGTGGTATCTCACTACAGTTTTGATTTGCATTTCACTAATAATTAGTGATGCTGAACATCTTTTCATGTGCCTCTTGGCCATCTGTATGTCTTCTTTGGAGAAATGTCTATTTCGGTCTTTTCATTTGTTGATTGGGTTGTTTGTTTTGATGCTGGTAAGCAGCAAAAGCTGTTTGTAAATTTTAGAGACTAATCCCTTGTCAGTCACATTACTGGCAAATATTTTCTCCCAATCTGTGGGTTGTCTTTTTGTTTTGTTTACTGTTTCCTTTGGTATTCAAAAGCTTTTTCAGTTTAAATAGGTCCCATTTGTTTACTTTTGTTTTTCTTTCCATTATTCTGGGACATGAATTGAAAAGATATTGCTGCAATCTACATCTAAGAGTGTTCTGCCTATGTTTTCCTCTAGGAGTTTTATGTCTGGTCTCACATTTAGGTCTTTAATTCATTTTAAGCTTATTTTTGTATATGTGGTGTTAAAGAATAAACTAATTTTTATTTTTTTACATGTAGCTGTCCAGTTTTCCTGACACTTCTTGCTAAAGAGACTGCTTTTCCAATATCGTGTAGTCTTGTCTCCTTTGCCATAGATTAATTGACCATAGGTGCATGGGTTTATTTCTGGGCTTTCCACCCTATTCCACTGATCTGTATTTCTATTTTTGTGCTAGTTCCATACTGTTTTGATGACTGAAGCTTTGCAGTATCGTCTGAAATCAGAAAGACTGATTCCTCCAGCTCCATTTTTCTTTCTTAAGATTGCCTTGGCCATTCTGGGTCATTTGTGACTTCATATAAATTTTAAGATTTTTTGTTCTAGTTCTGTGAAAAATGCCATTAGTAATTTGATAGGGGTTGTACTGAATCTGTAGATTGTCTTGGGTAGTATACTGACATGAGTTTTAAAGGTCCCTGTTCATTTATGTGAAAACTAAAGAAGAGGAGATGAACAAGATGAGTCTTAACCAATTACTCAACTAAATCAAGATGTATCTGTGTTTATCAAGCACTCTGCTAGGCCCTAATGGAGAAAAGGACAGGTCGGGCCTCTCTTCAAACACCCTGGAGCGTGGAATAAGCACGTGTGTATGGGTGCACACACAAACACATGCAGACACACAAGCGCTCGAGAAACTGAATTCATAAAACAGACGTGCACAAAGTGCTACAGGATCAGAAAAAGAGGCCACTTAGCCCTGCCAAGAGGTGTTCTGCTTAAAAAAAATCTCAAAACTAAAATCTTTAAAAGGGACTGTTAAATTTCTCATTTGCATATTGGTTGTCTTAACCTAAAATACAAACAGCTTGTGAATGGGAAATATGATTTACACGTGTTAATGTCAAATCTTGGCTCAATTATTAACTGTGTGGCTTTGTCAATTCCTTAACTTCTGAGTGACTTAGCTTCATGTACTGCAACATGGGGATGGTAATTGCATTTCCCTGGTTATCCTGAGGGTAAAATGCTTCACAGAGAGCAGTTCAGACCAGCGTCTTGCATAGTAAGCACTGCGTGTCAGCTATTTTTTTTAATCACCTCACATCGTATTATACCATGTATTGTCTTTCCTTTCACTATTTTTTCCATCCTGTGTTCCCAAAAGGACACAATGCGAAGACGGACTCAATAAATACACATTCAATAAAGAGGTATAAAGTCCTTTAATCCTTCAGATCTTTTATAGAAGGACAAGGTAAACTGATATTTGAGAATATGAAGAGTCAAAAAAAAAAAAAAGGCATGCCATTTTCTTTCACATAAAGAACATTCTGGATCTCAAGGGAACCATGGACACATATTAA
This sequence comes from Antilocapra americana, assembly GCA_007570785.1. Taxonomy (NCBI): domain Eukaryota; kingdom Metazoa; phylum Chordata; class Mammalia; order Artiodactyla; family Antilocapridae; genus Antilocapra; species Antilocapra americana. The sequence goes on along the minus strand of ML661903.1, from coordinate 11,465,365 downwards.
AACTGTGAACGTTTCCAGTCCTTTGGGGAAGAGAAGGCAGGAATGGAACGGGTCACTGCCAAGCTGGGAGAGCTCTGCCACTGTGCTCCCTTCTGGTGTTTGGTGAAGACGCGCAGTCAAGAGAATGAGAAGACAAACTACAGACACATCTGATAAAGGGCTGCTACCCAAAATACGCATGTGAAAAGAGTGAAAGTCGCTCAGTCCTGTCTTAATCTGCGACCCCATGGACTATACACTCCATGGAATTCTAAAGATACAAAGAACTCTTAAAATCTAACAATAAGAAAATGAACCACCTGATTAAAAAATGGACAAAAGACCTAGACAAACACCTCACCAAAGAAGATACAGAGATGGCAAACAAGCATGGAAAGAAGATGCTCCACACCATAAGTTGTTGGGGAAATGCCGATTAAGACACCAGTGAGATAATACTACACCTCTATTAGCACAGCCAAAATCCAGAACACTGATAACGCCAAATGTGGCGAGGGTAAGAAGCAAAGGAAACTATTATTTCATCGCTGGTGGCAATGCAAAAGGGCACAGCCACTTTGGAAGTTTATTATGAAACTAAACATAATCTTATCATATGATCAAATATTCATACAAATATTTATCCAAAGGAATAAAAAACATATTCACACAAAAACTTGTACACAGATGTCTGTAACAGCTATATCCATAACTGCCAAACTCAGAAGCAACTAACATGGTCTACAATAGGTGAATGGATAAACTATGGTACATTAAACAATGGAATATTAGTGTTATGATGGAATATTATGCAGCCATTAAAAGAATGAAATAATGATATTTGCAGCAACATGGATGGACCTAGAATTTGTCATATTGAGTGAAGTAAGTCAGACAAAGACAAATATTATATGATATTGCCTATGAACAGAACCTGGAAAAAAGTATACAAATGAACTTATTTGAGAAACAGACTTAGAGAACAAATTTAAGGTTACCAGGGGGTAAGGCTAGTGTAGGTAGTTAGGGAGTCTGGGATCAACATACACACACGCCATAATCAAAATGGATAACCAACAAGGACTCACTGTATACACAGCACAGGGAATTGTGTTCAGTATTATGTAACAATCTAAATGGGAAAAGAATTTGAAACTAATACAGGTATACATATAACTGATATAACTGGGGCTTCCCTGGTGGCTCAGACAGTAAGGTGTCTGCCTGAAATGTGGGAGACCTGGGTTCAATCCCTGGGTCGGGAAGATCCCCTGGAGAAGGAAATGGCAACCCACTCCAGTACTCTTGCCTGAAAATTCCATGAATGGAGAAGCCTGGTAGGCTACAGTCCATGGGATTGCAAAGAGTCGGACATGGCTGAGCAACTTCACACACATATAACTGATACAACTGGGGCTTCCCTGGTGGCTCAGCTGGTAAAGATATGCCTGCAGTGCAGGAGACCTGGGTTCGATCCCTGGGTTGGGAAGATCCCCTGGAGAAGGGAAGGGCTACCCACTCCAGTATTCTGGCCTGGAGAATTCCATGGACTATACAGTCCATGGGGTAGCAAAGAGTCAGACACAACTGGGCAACTTTCACAGTTCATATGTAATAACTGAATCACTCTGCTGTATACCTGAAACTAACATAACACTGTTCATCATCTGTACTCTGATATAAAATAAGAAATTAAAAAAAAAAAAAAAAGCCTGCCATACACTTGCAGCAATGTGCTCAGCAGAGGGAGCCGAGGCCTGAGCCAGGACCCTGGGATGGATCTGCTGCCTTCCTACTGACTCCAGGGCTGCGCCTGAGCCATCAAGCCACATGCTGTGGCCCATTTCTTCCCTGGTTGAGTTTTAACACCAATCCTTCCAAAGAGATGTACGGCAGCCTAACTAAGCCATGTTCACTGATCTCAAACTTTCAAGTGAGAGGTACTTATTAATATAAATGAGGCTGAAAGTAGGATTCTTAACCATTGGAGTTTAACACATAAAGTCTAAAGGATGGAACCACAGTCAAACACACAGAGCCGACAGACAGCCCCTACTTACCACAGTACGTGTAGATATGGTTGGACTCCAGGAAGCGGACCTTTAAATTATGCAAAACTGCAGGCTCATGGAGATAGCTAAGGGCAGTTAGGTCATTTTCTCCCACCAGGATATCTGGATTCCGCAGGAAGGGAAGTTGGTTGTTTTGGACATCGATGGGGTACTCCTGAATCTAAGGAAAGGCAAGTGACAGACACAAAAGGGCACAGTTGTGAATCTTTTAGCCTGTATTCGATGTCCAGTCTTGTCAGTTAGGCTCATTACCCCAATATGATCATAAATGAAGATAAGTAACATGTTTTAAAGAAAGCAAGTTGAACAAAAATACCTGTATTTCCCTAAAAGACCAGTCCAGGTAGAAAATTTGCAGAAAACATAATCCCAGTGTATCAGTGAATGGCACAAGAGATTCAGGAAGCACAGGAAGATTTAACAAGGTGTTCTTCTGCTTCTCAATGCAAAAATACGTACTGAGGCTTTCATTCTATTGCAGTAGGGGTGCTGGTCTTGCTCCCGTGCAGGAAGGCTTCTTTGGTTTGCCCCATTTAATGCTGGAGGTTCTTTACCCTTTCTCACATCATCCAACTCATTCTCTTTATTATCTCGCAACCAGCCAACTGCTCTCCATGAATTTCATTCAAGTTGTTCGCATGTTTTTTCCTGGCCTAACTGCAAGCTATTTTAGGGCAGTAACTACACTCTGATCTAAAGTGTAATAAGAGTTTAATGGGCGTGTGTGTGTGTGTGTGTGTGTGTGTGTGTGTGTAATTAGGGATGTGTGATTACACATCTGAAAATACAAGGTGCCACGCTTGTCCTCTTAGCACACACAGTACTGTGTGCGCTCAGTCGCTCAGTTGTGTCCAACTCTTTGTGACCCCATGGACTGTAGCCCACCAGGCTCCTCTGTCCATGGGATTCTCCAGGCGAGAATACTGGAGTGGGTTGCCATTTCCTTCTCCAGGGAAGAAGGGTCTCCATTTCCTTCTTCCTGACCCAGGGATCGAACTGGGGTCTCCTGCATTGAAGGTGGATTCCTTACCAACTGAGCTATGAGGGAAGCCTATACACGGCACTTGGACTATGTAAATATTTAAAATACGTTTAGGGACAGGATGTTTAACTGATTACATGTACACATGTAATCAACACAAAGATGTAATTAAGAAAAGGAAGTGTTCTTTAACATTTAAACAGGAGGAACTTGGCTGCTGCTTACCATGTTTTATCAGAGTGTTAAGTTTCTTACGGTGTTCTTAAAAATCATCTGGGACCTTGTAAAGACTTTCCTCAACACAGCTCATTTTCAGGAGCTCTTGGGTGCAGTTCAGGAATATCAATTGTTAGAAGTCCCCATGTAATTCTGATACAGGTGATCTATGAATCACATGTTAAGAATCACTAGTCTTTACGAGTCTTTCAGAAAATTCTACAGATATGGCCTCAATTGCTGGGATAACAGTTAATTTCTAAAAGAACATGAATATCAGTGCTCTCTCCTGCCCCACTTTGAGACTTGTACTATCAGATACTAAGGTACATTACTAAAGCTGCTATGGTATTGGCTTAAATTAAAGTACTAATGGTGTTAAAAGAGGCAGATAAATGAAACAACACCAGATCCAGATATAAATGCAAGCACATATGGGTAACATTTATTCACAACATTAAAATAGCAAATAAATGGATAAAAGTGATTTTTCAGTAGTAGGAGGTAAACTTGCAGCCATTTGGAAAAAAAAAACTGAGCCAATGTTCCATTCTTTCCTATATTAAATAAATGTTAGATGGGAAAAAAACTAAAAATTAAAGTCAAAAAGAAAAATAAAACCATAAGAAAATGTGGGTAAATCTTCACAAAAGTTTTGAAAGAAAGTACCTTTAAAGGGTAATACAAGAGCCAGAACAATGAAGAAAACTATTCATTAATTTGACCACAACCTAAAACTTTAAAACCATCATAAAACACACCATAGGCTAGGCTAAGTCGCTTCAGTCATGTCCCACACTTTGCAACCCTAAGGACCGTAGCCCGCCAGGCTCCTCTGTCCGTGGGGTTCTCCCAGCGAGAATACTGGAGTGGGTTGCCGTGCCCTCCTCCAGGGGATCTTCCCAGCCCGGGACCGAACCCACGTCCGCTATGTCTCCTGCACTGGCAGGCAGGTTCTTTACCACCATCATCATCTGGGAAGCACTTAAAAAACAAACCATGAGCAGAGCAAATTAAGAGAAAGGAACAGTTATTCTGCATTATTTAATGGAACTAACATTCTTAATAATCGAAGAGTTATAAGAAATTAAAAAGAAAACCAATACTCCAACAGAAAATTGTGCACAGTATACAAGCCACAAAGAATTATTAATGAATAATATATGAAAAACTATTCAGCTTCACCATTAATGAGGGAGATGCAAATAAAAAGGGTGTGGGCAAAAGGGTTCAGACTGATTTAACCTTTCTGGCAACACTTTATCAGAATTTTTCATAAATATTCTTCCTCACCACCAGGAGACAATCTTACAAATGATCAAAGATATCAACTCCCAAAGATATAAATATGAAAGTAAAGCGCAACAAAGACCTATACTTACAGTCAGGCAGCTGCCAGAGCATTCTGCTGCACTTAACAAAAGGCACATTATCGAATGCAATCTATAATAGGATTCCATTGAGTTTAAACTATATATTAAAGTCTATCTGGAGAAGGAAATGGCAAACCACTCCAGTACTCTTGCCTGGGGAATCCCACGGACAGAGGAGTCTGGCGGGCTACAGTTCATGGGGCTGCAAAGAGTTGGACACGACTGAGCAACTAACGGAAGTCTATCCAGAATAATACCTCCACAAAATATCAGTGCTTATCTGTGTTAGTGAGGTTTTCTTTTGTACAGTTTCCTGTTACTGGATTTTTTTTATTTTAATTTTTTAATTGAAGGATAATTGCTTTACAGAATTGTGTTGTTGTTCGTTGTTCAGTCACTCAGTCATGTCTGACTCTTTATGACTCCATGGACCGCAGCAAGACAGGTGTCCCTGTCTTCCACCATCTCCCAGAGATTGCTCAAACTAATGTCCATCAAGTCAGTGATGCCAACCAACCATCTCATCCTCTGTCACCCCTTTTTCTTCTGCCTTCAATCTTTCCCTGCATCAGGGTCTTAACTAATGAGTTGGCTTTTCATATCAGGTGGCCAAAGTATTGGAATTCCAGCTTTAGCATCAGTCCTTCCAATGAATATTCAGGGTTCATTTCCTTTAGGATTGACTGGTTGGATCTCTTTGCAGTCCAAGGGGCTCTCAAGAGTCTTCTCCAACACCACAGTTCAAAAGCATCAATTCTTCGGCACTCAGACTTCTTTATGGTCCAACTCTCACATCCATACAAGACTACCGGAAAAACCATAGCTTGGATTATACAGACCTTTGTTGGCAAAGTAATGTCTCTTGTTTTTAATATGTTGTTTAAGTTTGTCATAGCTTTCCTTTGAAGGAACAAGCGTCTTTTTTTTAATTTTTATTTATTTATTTTATATTATTGTGTTGGTTTTGCCATACATTGACATGAATCTGCCCTGGGTATACATATGTTCCCCTTCCAGAACCCCCCTCCCACCTCCCTCCCAATTCCCTCTCTCTGGGACAAGTGTCTTTTAATTTCATGGCTGCAGTCGCCATCTGCAGTGATTTTGGAGCCCAAGAAAATAAAGTCTATCACTGTTTCCATTGGTTCCCCATCTATTTGCCATGAAGTGATATCAACATGAATCAGTCATATGTATACGTATGTCCCCTCCCTTTTGAGCCTCCCATCCCATCTTACCCCTTCGGGTTGTTACAGAGCTCCAAGTTCCCTGAGTTGTACAGAGTTTTTAAAAATGTAAATTTGGGACTTCGTTGGTGGTCCAGTGGGTAAGACACTGCACTCTCAATGCAGTGGGCCCAGGTTTGATCCCTAATCAGGGAACTAGATCCCACAAGCAGGCCTTAAATAAGAGTCCTCACACCACAGTGAAGGTCCTGTGTGCCTCAGGTAAGATGCAGCTAAACATCCCATAAAGTAAAACGAAAACATTAATCAAGGCTCTCTTCTTTCTGTGAAAAGCTCTTTTATGCTCATTAAACTTGCTCCATACAGGAGATAAGCAAACAACTATCATGAAGATGCAGATAAGATTTCCAAAATGTGGGAGACAAGGGGCAAATGGAGACTACGGAGAGTTGATTTTTATTTCATTCAACTCAAGAGGTGCTCCCTTGCCCACTTCATCTCCAACAGAGTAGGTGGCATCACTGGGCCTAACCAGGCCTCTGCACGGGAGCCATTCGAAAGGCATCCCAATGGAGATGCCCACCACCCCAGCAGGAGCTCGTCTGCTCGATCCCTCGCTCTCATGGCTCTCCACCCCACCTCCCGGGTAAGCAGCACAAGGATGGCCAGGTGCAGAACCACGGAGCTCCCCCAGCCAAGCCCCCACGTGTCAGATCAGAAAGCTGGGACCTGAGCCCGCTGTCTTTAAACCCCGAGGTAGACATGCTCCCATTTCATCTTTTCTCTGATGAATCTCCCCTCAGACGACTCTCACCCAAGTGTACGGAGGGAAACGTGCATGCAGTTTTGTGAAAACGTGGTCCAAAAAAATAAGACAATGGGAAGGGAATGGCAACCCACTCCAGTATTCTTGGCTGGAGAATTCCACGGACAGAGGAGTTTGGTGGGCTACAGTCCATGGGATCGCCAAGAGTTGGACACGACTGAGCAATTTAACACTTTCAACACGTTGGTGATAGTAAAGTTGATAACGAGGAAAAATGCCCAGACCGGCAGCAAAGAGGTAGAAGCTACAAGCTTAGTATTCAAAGCTACAGATTTCTAGGGGGTGTACCTCCAGAGGGAGGAAGGGAATGAGAGCCCTAAGAACACTTTTTTCTTTATCAGGTATTTGATTCTAACACTGCTGCTGGTGTTGAACATTTACAGCCAACATGGGTTTACTAGAAATCAAAGGGTTTATGACATGATCAGAGACAATTAACTTTCTGGCACATAAAAAAGACTTCACTGCATAATAATTGGGCCTTTGGAGGTAAAGAGGAGCCTGAATTTTAACACCTTTCCCAAGATTAACACTCAGTCACCCACTTAAGAGTGGACTCTCTCAAGGACAGGAGCTGGGAATCAGGAACACGTGGGGGTCTCCATCTAGCAAATGGAAAGGGATAAGAGGAAGACACCCTAACCCTAGACTTGGACTTACCAGTAGATGGCTATTTAAATTTCATTCATTACAGCTAAATGTAACGAACACTTCAGTTTCTCACACTAGCCACACTTCAAAGGCCCAGCAGCCACACGGAGCTAGTGACCCCCATACTGGACTGACCCCCATACAGTGACCCCCATACAGACTGAGAGCATTCCACTGCAGAACAATATTCTCTTGGTCTAGATGGCTCTAAATTCAATGGATCTGTGATACTATAATACTTTGTTGTAGTTTAGTTTATTTGTTTAGTTTACTTTGTTTGTTTAGTCGCTAAGTCGTGTCCAACCCTTTTGCAACCCCATGGACTGGGTCTGCCAGGCTCCTCTGTCCATGGGACTACCCAGGCAAGAATACTCGAGTGGGTTGCTATTTCCTCCTCCAGGGGATCTTCCCGACCCAGGGACTGAACTTTCATTGGCTGCACCGGCAGGTGGACTCTTTGCCACTGAGCTATGGGAAGCCCCTCTAACCAGGGAAGCCCTTATAGTGCTTACTAGGTGCTTAAAAAATTATCAGTTGAATGAACGTCTGATCTTTTCAAGACCTCTCCCATACCTTGATTCATGTCCATATTACATGGTAGCACAGCAAGAGAACATAAAAACATCTTCAAATGACAAATGCCAACACAAAGATTTGGAGTCCCTGGTCAGCATATACGGTAGAGAAGGAGAAAGAAGTGTTCTTTATTCATAGAACCAGTAGGTCTAGAGGAAAGAAAAGCTAGTGAAAATGAAGTCAGCAGCAGGCAACCCTGAGGTGCCACATGGCTCATCCTTTGATATAAATGAGCCCAATTAGGAGTTAAACCTTGTATGCAAATCCTCGCCGTCAGCTAAAGCAGTGGGTCTCAACCCTTCCCGCACCTTGGAATCCCAGGGGGAGCTTGCAAAAAGATGCTATGCTGTGTCCTAGCTCCAAACTCTGATTTAAGTTGTCTGGCTGTGCTGGGGCCTTGCAGAATTTTTAGAAACCCTCAAGAGTTCCTGTTGTGCAGCTAAAGTGGAGAACCACTGAACTCAGTGGTTCTGCTGTGCGGAGCCCATTGCTTCATTTCCACAGTCAGCAGCCGCCCCAGCTGTGAGATGAGAGGACCGGTCCCAATAATTTTTAAGGGCCCTTCCGACTTTATTGGTCTAAAGTACTTAACTTAGGTCAGCGGATGTGGGGGTGTTCTCTTTGTGAGCTGTCTTGCAGAGAAAAGGAGACCTCAAGGCACGAATCCACTTAAACTCACTGTAATAGCAAGTGTTCGGCTCCAAGGTCATTCAAAACACACTAAAAGGCCGTTTAACATTATGTCCTAAACGAGTACCAAAAAACATTCACTTAATGAATGTCCTGTTGTCTGATTCTGTAATGGTTCTGTGTTTAAGTCTTACATCTCCACCTTTTCCAGTCTCCAAAAAGATGTTTCTTAAAAAGAACCTTCTTATTCCTCCCCTCACACCATTTAGCCCAGGCCCAAGCACAAGCATGCAATTACTTGAAAAATAAAATACGATGTGACTCATGTGAACTTGCTAGTGAGGGAGGGTCAGTTAGGTCATGAAGGAACAACAGTTTAACCCTGAAATCTCAGTGGCTCAACACCACAAAGGTGGTATATAATCATTGCTCATTAATAATTGTTTTTAATGAATGAATAAAAAATGAATGGTGATGCAAGTAACTAACGGAAAAAAAATCTTAGATGAAAATAGGCAATTAGAGAGTTTAAATCATATAAAAAAAATCACAGCAGCACAAAAACATTAAGTCTAAGCTAGCACATTCCATTTAATACAGACTTATAAAAGGTGAGCTCTTAACATGGTATCTTTCAGCAGTGACAAGTTCAGGGCCATTGTCTCTATGGGCTTAAACCAGACTTCCTCAACTTTGGCACTGTTTTCATTTAGGACTGATAGTTGTTTCTTTGGGAGAGGGTCCTCTCAGCAACATTCCTGACCTCTACCTGTCACTAGATGCCAACAGCAAACCTCCCTCCTCAGTTATGACAACCAAAAAACGTTTCCAGACAGTGCCAAATGTCCCTTAGGGGCAAAAATCACAGCTTCATTGATCTCTAAGCAGAATCAGCTACACAAAATATGCTAACACCAAAGATCATGAATTCAGCAGGGGAAGAGGTGGCTGATAAATAAGTAACAGATGTGAACGTACTTAATGCCACTGAGCTGTACTCTTTAAAATGGTGAAGACAGTAAAGTTTACGTTACATGTATTTTACAATAAAATATGTTAAAAACATAAACCCCACTATAGACAAAATAACTAATTGTACTGGTAAAAATATTACCAATAGATATTTACATGCAATGTATTTTTTTTGTCACTTAAAGGAACCATTTTTGTTTTTTGCATCTGTACAATATAACTATTCTTGCCATCTAACCAAAGTGTAATACTGTCTCAATCATGGATTATTGTGCAAAACAAAGATAAAGAGAAGAAGTATTAGATGACACATAAACCAATATGAAAGTAAGAAAGAATGGAAAAACCAAGGAAACAAAAAGAAAAAAGAAATAAAGTCACATGCTCTAAGAGGCTTCACTGAGGAGTACTACCCGGTACTCTCAGCTCTGCGGCTTTGCCAGCTGCACACACAATTGACATTTAATCTGCACAGGGTTTACACAAGCTCTGAGCACTCTCAAGGTGTGTGGTCTGAATGCACCGACGTGTAAGGACGACAGTCCTTGCTCGTCTGTGAGGCTGTCACTTCTTGACTGGAAGAACCATGCTTGCTACCGCCTCGTGATAATATCCTGATACATCTGTACCATCCTCAGAGCTGAGCAAGAGGGCCCTTCCCTGGACTCTGCATCTTCAAGGGCGCCAACATGACAAATGCACAAGGAAGCTTATTAAAGAACACGTGGAACCTCTGTCATTTGGGATCAGTGTTCAGGGCTCACGCCCTGAGAGCTGCAGCTTTCAGCACATACTCTTGTGACAAACACCATCAGACCCTGCAGCACCTCTTGCCCTGTGCCCTCGAAATAAGATAAAATGTGTTCAGGCACCTTGAAGGGTCCTGGGCTATAAGGTCGTGATGTCACAGACAGACAATGCCTCGGGTCGGGGGAGGAACTGGGCAGCAAAGATATTTAAATACAGGAAGACAAATTAGCTCATTAACCCTACCTCCAGATAGCACAAACACAAGAAAACCAACCAAACAAACCCAAAAACCTCACATAATGAAACAGCGTCTCCCTGTTGGGCCAAATATCCAACTCCTCGTTTCTCTGTCTATGCTAATCATGGCTCCAGAGGTGATCACAAATTAGCACCGTACGTGCAATCACTGCAAACCTGACACATGAGGAACAGTTTGCAACTGAACAAGTCACATTCCTCTTAAATCTGCGCATATGTGGATACAGGCATGACAAGCCTAATGGAAGACAGCAGTTCTTTCCACTGGCAACTAGACAGAGATGGAACAGTAGACTTGCAAGTATCTTAATTGTAACATACTAAACACTTTGTTTTTCGAGAGTCAGAAATGCCAGATTTACCTAAATAATTCTGATAAAACATGCTTCTGATATTTAAACAGACGTAGGCTACATCCCTACTCTTGTCCTGGCCCCAGAAACATTAGCGGGCTTGGACATGCAGAGACGCAGGTAGAGCACGCTGGTCTTCTTAAAGCTCACGTTTCCCCATCTTCCTCTCATTCATGAACATGCCAGGTCCTCACACACTAGGAGTAAATAGCTCTGGATGCTAGATACAAACCTGGGTGGAAAAACAGAATTTAAACACGAAACCATGGCAACAGCGGGAGAGTTCTCCCTGCCAGTAGAGGGCAGGGGCTGAGCAGTTTGTAGGGGAGGTGGAGCAGGAGAGAGGAGGTCGGCCGGGCACAGGTCCACGCCACGCCACGCCACGCCATGAATGAGGAAGCTGTAGGTATCATCAAGATCTGCACACACTGAGGGGCTTTCCCTAGTCTCAACAGAGTACCATGCTAAGGGTTGGCACACTTAGAAACCTTGCATCCCTCACAACTGTGCAGAGAAAAGACATGGTCTTTTCCACTTAAGGGGCTTCCCTGGTGGCTCAGACAGTAAAGCATCTGCCTGCAATGCAGGAGACCCAGGTTCAGTCCCTGGGTTGGGAAGATCCCCTGGAGAAGGAAATGGCAACCCACTCCAGTATTCTTGCCTGGAGAATCCCATGGATAGAGGAAGCTGGCAGGCTACAGTCCATGGGGTCACAAAGAGTCAGACACGACTGAGCAACCTCCCTTTCTTTCTTTTTCCACTTAAGAAGTTTCCTATCTTCACACTGGCATCAACAGAAAACATCTTACTTTGTGTGAAGTGAAACGAGCCAGACATAAAAGGACAAGTGTCCATGACTCCATCTCTGTGGGGTACCTAGAAAATCCAACTCAGAGACAGAAAGTGGAATAGGGATGACCGCGGACTGCAGTGAGAAGGGGTAGAGCAAGTCAGTCTTCAATGGGTACAGAGTTTCAGTTTTGCAAGATGAAGAGTTCTGGAAATGGATGGTGGTGATGGCGGCACCACAGTGGGTAAGTATTTCATGGTACTGAAAGCAGTTTGCAAAGACCCCGATGCTGGGAAAGATTGAAGGCGGGAGGAGAAGGGGATGACAGAGGATGAGATGGTTGAATGGCATCACCGACTTGATGGACATGAGTTTGGGTAGACTCCAGGAGTTGGTAATGGATAGGGAGGCCTGGCGTGCTGCGGTCCATGGGGTCGCAAAGAGTTGGACACGACTGAGTGACTGAACTGAACTTAAAACAGTTGACATGACAAATTCTATGTTTTGTATATTTTACCCAAATAAACAAACAAGCAGGCACACAAAAGAGAAAAAGAAGCATCTTAGAGGAACTGTGGGGTGGGGGGGCACAGAGCAGAGTGCACGGGTTGCTTACGGCCAAGGTAGAAGCCAGTGGTTATAAACATGACTGTTTTTGAAGAGAACTAGTTTATTTTCATCCTTTGCTGCTGCAGTTAAACCCACACTACTGGACTTCAAATGGAGAAGCAGGGGTGAGGAAAGAGACTCCGGGGTGCAGTTTTTGGCCAGCTTGGTGAATCAAGGATGCTTTCAACTATAGAGGAGATTCTTCAAACCATCAGAGTCTACCCATTTAACTTCTGTGCGCCTGGCTCAGGTCCATAGCTCAGCTGAGTTGCTCCTAATGACAGCTCAGAGCCAGCCGTGGACAAACCACAGCCTGCAAGCCACCTGGACAGAGTCTAATATTCAGAGCCCATTATTTCTCCAGAGCCGCTCATCTCCAGCCCTAGGCATCTCTTCCGATTACAGCTGATGGCCATGGAGCAGAGGAGGGGGCAGAGGAGGGGTCCTGGGCAGCTTCCAGGATTAGTCACGCCAGGCAGAAGTCACTCTCAGCTGGGGAAGTGAGCATCTGCTCTGTTTTAGCAACACAGCAGTTCGGCCCTCACTCCCTCCATAGGACTCTCAAAAAACACCCACCCACTTACAAGATCAACTGAAACGAAATCGGCTCGAGTGGAAGATACGCCATTCACGTGGGTGCACTGATTTTATTTTGTTTGGGGCGTGGGGTGTGAAGTTATTCAATATGATAAACATGATTCCATCTGTCGGGAATTTTGCTTCTCACCTCAAAACCAGTAGGAGGCTGGCAAGGTCCACCTGCAAAGAAGGGGAAAGGGAGGCGGGCACGCTTTAGTGTAAACACCTCCTAACAAACTGACCAACTCACTGTCCCAGTTTTACCCAGCGATGCCCTCAAAGTTGATAGAAAGAGAAGTTAAGAAAGGAAAGATGCTCAACCGCCCCACTAATCGGTGAGTTAATCACCAACCGCCGCAGGTACCTGTGAGCCAGGGCAGACAAGGCCCTTTTCTCAAGCAGGTCGTTACCACCTAGAGAGACAAGAGCAAAGAACTCAGAAGAAGGTAAAAGAGGAAAACGGTAAGAGATCAGAGGCTGAGTGACGGGGGACCAGCTTTCAGCGCTCCTGCAGCTCAGAGGCAGGCAGGGACCACCCAAGCCGCAGCCTCCCCTCCAAGCAAGGCCTGCTCTGCAGCCCCTCAGACCTGACCCAGCACAAGGCCAGAGCTCTTCTGGTCACTTGATTCCAAATCTGTTTGTCTCCCAGTCTCCCCTTGTAAACGCTGCACCCCTGACCTGCCTCCGTAGCCTCGGGCCCCATCTGTCCCCTTCTCTGGTGGCTTCCAGGTGCACCGGCCTCCCTTCCTTCCACACCCCCAAAGGGGACAGGCTGAGGCCTTGGGGCTTTGGCGACAACTCCTGCCTGGGCCACTCCCCTTGGCCCAGTGCAGCCTGCGTCTTCAATGCTGGCTCCCTTCCAAGGCCCCCTCCCCAACACCCCCGCCTCTGCCCACTCCCTCCTCACTTTCCTCCCTGGCTTTCTCCACTGCCTCCGTGCCTTCTGCACCTGCCGGGGCTCTTTCCCATACTTCTGTGTTCACGTCCTCTGCACCCTCCAGCACTGAGCTCCCCTCAATGGCAGGGTCACAACCCATCACCCATAAACCCCCTCATGACCAGCACTGGCGAGTCTTCAAATAACTGTGACATACACACGTCACAGGGAGGGGTAATGTCATGAAGCTCATGACCAGGAAAGTGGAATCAGACCTTGTAGAAGAAATAGGATTTCCTAGTGATTGCCTTGTCTTCCTTTTGAATGAAACGATCTGAAAATCAACTAATGGAATTGGGAGGGAGGTGGGAGGGGGGTTCTGGAAGGGGAACACATGTATACCCATGGCAGATTCATGTCAATGTATGGCAAAACCAACACGATAATGTAAAGAAAATTAAAATAAAATAAAAAAAACCTCTCACTGGAGCTACTAACAGTGCTTGCATGCCAGGCATGACTCCTATGTATTGCCACACAGTAACTCATTTTATTTTTACATGCACCTTAATCAACCCCACGTCACAGATAAAATAACAGGCATATAAAAATTGCTTACCTGCACAAGGGCACAAAGCTAGCAAGGGCTGAGCCAGGATCCTGGCCCAGGCAGGCTGGATCCATAGCCAGTGCTCCAACCACTGGACCAGACACTGGCTCTCAGGATAAGTGCCCACCCCGACCTCCCACCAGTGCCTCACCCCCACGGAGGGAAGGCTCCTGTGTCCCCCACTCCACTGGGATGATTCTCCTCTCAGCCACCCGGGACCTCTCAGCTGGGCACACCAATGGGCATGTGTGTGTACTGTGCCATCCATTCAGCAGCTTCATGGTTTAGACCTTCACGTACGTCACCATCTCTAATCAGTTCATGAAAACTCTTTGCAACCCTATGGACTGTAACCCACCAGGCTTCTCTCTGTGCATGGGATTCTCCAGGCAAGAACACTGGAGTGGGTAGTATTCATGCTTGGAGAATTCCATGGACACAAGAGCCTGGCAGCTACAGTCCATAGTCATAACGAGTTGGACACGACTGAAGTGACCCAGCACGCACATACAGCACCATCTACAGCAACAAAAAGGAGGCCAGGAGCTCAGATGCACCACTGCGCAGGACACGTGCTAGCTACAGTGCAGCATCCACCCCTGTTCAGCAGAGCCCGGCACACCCCCTACCCCTCCCCCCACCCCCTCCCCCGGGCTGTACTCACAGTTTCATCTTCCAGTCGGAGCTGGAGGCTCTTGTCCCCCTCCTTGTAGTCCTTGGTTAATTCAGCAGAGCGCCACACTTCATCGGGGTCAGGGATCCAGACCCTTGTGTACTGAAAGAGTAAAACAAAAGAAGCTTAGATGACGAGAGAAGCTTCCAGGTAGGCTCTCTACGAGGGACCCTCAGGAGAACGTTTAAAGCCATCTCCACACATTTTCCTCCCTTCTCATTTCAAGATACAAGGTGACCCAGTACCAGGACAACAGACCAATAACAACTCACTGGATTGGTAACAGATGATACCTTCAAGACCCTATGAGAATATTATAGATCAGTGAAATTCTAACTCTACCAGGGAATGCCAAGCCTAGATTTTGTTCTATCCAGAGTTTTACACCATCTCAAAAGGTGCTACAAAATACCTCTGTCAGAGGGAGCGCCTAGCGCGCTGCAAGCAAAAGAATAAACTGAGACATGCAAAACCAACAAGATAATGTAGCAGTCCTCAGAGCCCGGGAACCTGCTCTGGTATTTTGCATTCAGGGACAAAGCTATTTTCCTGCAGAAGTGAAAGAAAAAAAAAAAAAAGTGAAAGAAAGTGGTCAGCAAATTGAAACTGACCTGAGTTAATGTATTAACCTGACTTAATATATTCCTGAGTTGTCAGCAATCACATTTTAGCTGTGCATTCTTTAAACCACAAACACATCCCCAAATCTCACCCATCCTTCCCCAGCCACCATCCGCACTGGGGATCCGCAAGGTCGTTAAGCTGCCCAGATCCGGGTGGGGAAGAATGCAGCCGGTCCCCCGTGAGTGGGAGGCACTGCCAATGTCACTCGGGGGCTCTGGCCCTGACTGCACATCAGAATCGCCTGGGAGCCTTGGAAAGACCAGGTGTGGGCCCCCCTCAGACCCTGCAGCCCAAGTCTGAGAGGACCTGAAAGCTCCAAGGTGAGCGTGAAGTGCAGCCGGGAGAAGCAGGGTCTGACACTCCAGCCGGCAGCGTCTGGACCACCGCGTGATGTCACCTTTGTCAACACACACCTGCCATCCATCAGACACATCTCTCAGTATTTGCCTTGCAGGTATGCAGTTTCCAAGGGGCCTATTTGGTTAAGAAGCTGTGTGCGTGAGTACACACCCTCCCTCCATTTTATATATGTGTGTGTGTGTGTGTGTGTGTGTGTGTGTGTGTGTGTGTGTGTGTGTAGGGGATGCAAGAGATATGGCTTCAGTCCCTGCGTCAAGAAGATTCCCTGGAAGAGGAAATGGCAACCCACTCCAGTATTCCTTCCTGAGAACTCCATGGACAGAGGAGCCTAGCAGGCTACATACAGTCCATAGGGTCACAGTGTCAGACATGACTGAGCATGCACACACACAAACACACACGTGTGTGTATATATATATGTATGACATATATATGTGTGTGTCACAGGATATTTTTAGCAAACCTGAAACTAATAGCTCTTAAGACCAAGGACCAGCCAGAATGTGTGCCTGGGTCAGCATCACCCACCTCCCTTGTGGACAGACAACAAAGCTCCCTGTGGCCAGTCAGGTGCCAGCTTGATTTGGGACTTGCTTTCTTTTTTTTTTTTTTTTTTAATACAGCATTCTCTTCCAAGTGATCACTGGCCTTTTGAAAAAGCAAGCCCCAGCCCCTGCTATACTTGTCTCTAATTCATTATCAAGGAGTGAGTGTCATGAGGCAAGACACTCAGAACACACGGTTAATGGGAAAGCAAACCACCAATCTGTATCGCTGATACCCCAGCTCTGGGTACCAAGCCAAAGCTGTCGTTGGCTTTACAATGAATCAAGTTCACAGAATCTTCTCTCCACCTCTGAACCTGGCCTAGAGCAATATATTACTGTATCTTTAGAGGAAGATACTATAGAGCTTTATAGCATCTGAGTGCTATGGAATAAGACATGAAGAAAATTTGGAGGTATCTCCAGAGAAAACTGAGTGTTTCAACATTTCTCCTGCCTTGGGTGTTCTAACTTACCTCCTCCTCTGTCATTTAAGTCTGTCACCCACCCAGCTGCAGGGACTTTTAAGTTCCTGTCCCCCAGCATCAGGACTTTCCTGAGCCCCGCTACACCCCCGTCCCTGAGTGAGGCTGCCAGGATGCCCCCTCCAGTTAAGGGAGGACAGCGCACCCAAAAGGCTCTAACTCACAGCCTAGTCTCCACTCGGTATAAAACAGCACTGGGGAAGGCTGAAGATAAAGTGACAAACAACAGGAGCGGGCAAATGCCAACAGAGCGAGTGGAGGTGGTGAGATGTGGACGTGGTCAAGCTGGTTGATGTACTGGAAGCCACAGCCCGCACGGGGGTTCCTCTACCTTAACCTTGCTGTCCATGTGCCTCTCTCAGGACAGCTGACTATATGCCGCAGAGGGGAACCTCACTGCCTGGCCCTTCTGCTGTTTAATTCTTACTCTGGGAGGATCCATTTACCTTTCCACTTACATAAATCTCCTCTAAGTAGAATGAAAACACCTGGTAGGCAGAAAATTGTCATTTAAATTTTCCAATACCCACAGAATCTTTGACTGAGCACCAAAGAATAGACGCTTTTGTATTGTGGTGCTGGAGAAGATACTTGAGAGTCCCCTGGCTTGCAAGATCAAACTGGTCCATCCTAAAGGAAACCAACCCTGAATATTCATTGGAAGGACTGATGCCGAAGCTCCAATACTTTGGCCACATGACGTAAAGAGCTGACTCACTGGCAAAGACTCTGATGCTGGGAAAGATTGAAGGCAAAAGGAGAAGGCGACAACAGAGGATGAGATGGTTAGATAGCATCACCAACCCAAAGGACGTGAATGTGAGCAAACTCCAGGAGATAGTGGAGGGCAGAGGAGCCTGGTGCTCACGGGGTCACAGAGTTGGATACGACTTAGCAACTGAACAACAACAGAATCTAACCCAGCATCAGGGGCATGAGGGGACCCTAACAATACTTCGGCTCCTTGCTGCTCCAACTGAGGACCTTGGCCGCACCACTACCTGGGAGCTTGTCAGAGACGCCTAGTCTCACACTCAGGGCCTGAGAATGGGCTCATCTAGCACCTACAGCTCTGCCACAGAATATGACCTCAGTCTTCCCTGCCTTGGTACACAGGCCAGACTACAGCCTGGGCTGGATGCAGCGTGCCAACTGTTTTCATACAGCCCATGAGTTAAGAATGGTCTTTACATGGTTAAATGGCTGAGGAAAAAAAACAAATCAAAGGAATGATGGTCACATGCTAACACGTGAAAACTGTGTGTCAGATTCTGATGTCCATAAAGTTTTACTGGAACACGACACATCCTACTTAATCCTGCCCATGGCTACTTCCACATATCAGTGACAGCTGCGTCACAGGTCCCACAGCCCCCCAGCCCCCCAAACCTAACTGATTTGCCCTCTGGCCCATTACAGAAAAGGTTTGCTGCCCGACCTCTAAACACACCGTCTCCACAGCCTAGAACGGTCCCTTCCTCCCCCATCCACGTGGGCAGATCCAAGCTCCAGCGGCGTCTCCCCACTGAACCCTCCCTTTCCTGTGCCCTGCAGAGGCAGCCCTTCCCAACGCTGGGCTGCGGCAACCAGTGCTTCTCGCGTCAATTTTCTTTATGGTTTCACAACTGTTTTCTTTACTTTTTTTTCTTTACGTTGACTACTTCAACGTCCCTCAGATACACCATCAGGCATCTTTGTATCCCTAGCACGTAGGAGATGCTCCGGAAATGTTTACTGAGAAGGGAATCGGCAGAGAGACTTGAGTGGACATACACATGGAATCTAAAAACAGTACAAATGAGTTTCTTTGCAAAACAGAGGTAGACTCACAAACACAGAAAACAAACTTACAGTTTCCAAAGGGGAATGAGGGGAGGGATAAACTGGGGGACTGGGATTACAGATGAACATTGCCATATATAACAGATAAGCAAGGATTTACTGTGTAGCACAGAGAGTAATACTCAACATCTTGTCATAAACTATAATGGAAAAGTTGAAAAACAACATAGATATAGACACATATATAATCCAATCACTTTGCTGTACACCTGAAATTAACATGTTACTGTAAATTAACTATGTTTCAATTTAAAATAAAAGGCCTTGAGAGAGGAAGACAAATGTGATCTGAGCTGTGGAGATGGAAAGAATTTGTCAGGGAAGGGTTTCCTTTGCAGTAGTGAAAAGGTTTGGTAACTAGATAGACAAACTGGTTGCACAACTTCATGCATGTACCAAATGCTACTGAACGGTTCACTTAACAGTGAATCTTGTGTGATAGGAATTTCACACTAATTTAAACAACAAAAGCAGTTTGGGTCGCACATGATGCAAACAGCATCCTGTACACCTCTCTCCTAACAGGGGTACTCACTTCTCACCTCTGGGAAAGCAGTAAGATCAAATATCTTCTCTTAACAGAAAGCCATCGTTTTTATGAGCCATACAGAAACTTCCTAGAACCAAGGTTCTGTGCTGACTTTTTTTCCTTCTCACCTTCAAGGAATTCTTCCAACAAACCCGACCTCTACAGCTTTCCTGGAGGCAGCAGATTGTAGGGAAGACAAGCACCCTCACCTAACCCAATAATAGGACTACTCCATTTGTCACTATGCTGTTTGAACAACGCTTAATTCCATCATATCAAAGTAAATAAAATAACGTCTGACCTAGTTGTTAAAGAAAAACTGCTTTCCCTTTTTCTGGTGTATTACCCAGAGAAGGCAGATGCTCCGTGAAATGAAATGCATTAGTACCTAGAACACATGCTCCAAGCCCAAGTTCATTCCCCATCTCTGAAGGCTGCACAGAGGCAGCTCCCGAACACTGGAGGGACTGGCTGCCTCCAAAAACTGTGCTCAAACTGGGTCACACAGGAGAATCACCTGGGGAGCTTTTATAGCATCTCGAGCCAGGCAGCCCCTCAGGCTAACTACATCACATTCTGGAGGGGGGCAACCTGGCAGTGATTTTTAAAGCTCCCAGACGCGCCCAGTGTGCAGGCAGGTCTGAAAAACCAGTGGTCCTTGGAGTTTGCTTTCGTAACTAATACACAAGGCAGTACAGATCACAATGAACTGCGGGAAATTCTTAAAGAGATGGAAATTCTTAAAGGAACAGACCACCTGATCTGTCTCTTGAGAAACCTGTATGCAGGTCAGGAAGCAACAGTTAGAACTGGACATGGAACAACAGACTGGTTCCAAATAGGAAAAGGAGTACATTAAGGCTGTATATTGTTGCCCTGCTTATTTAACTTGTATGCAGAGTACATCTTGAGAAACGTGGGCTGGATGAAGGCTGGAATCAAGACTGCTGGGAGAAATATCAATAACCTCAGATATGCAGATGACACCACCATTATGGCAGAAAGTGAAGAGGAACTAAAAAGCCTCTTGATGAGAATGAAAGAGGAGAGTGAAAAAGTTGCCTTAAAGTTCAACATTCAGAAAACTAAGATCACGGCATCTGGTCCCATCACTTCATGGAAAATAGATGGGGAAACAGTGGAAGACTTTTTTTTTTTTTTCGCCTTTTTTTTTTTATTAGTTTTGCCAAACAAAGACATGATATCGCCATGGGTTCACATATGCTCCCCCTCCAAAACCCCCCTCCCTCCTCCCCCCCTCCTCCCTCCCCCCGGGAAATCTCGATGCACCAGCCCTGAGCATCAATCCTGGGCTGGCGATTGATTAGACATATGATAATTAACATGTTTCAATGCCATTCTCCCATATCATCCCACCCTTGCCCTCATCCACAGAGTCCACGAGTCTGTTCTATACATCTGTGTTCCTTTTGCTGTCTCGCATGCTGGGTTCTCGTTACCGTCTTTCTAAATTCCATATATATGCATTAGTATACTGTATTGTTGTTTTTCCTTCTGGCTTACTTCACTCTGGATAATGGGCTCCATTTCCGTCCACCTGAGTAGAACTGATTCAAATGAATTTTTTTTTAATGCTGAGTAATATTCCATTGTGTATATGTACCACAGCTTTCTTATCCATTCATCAGTTGATGGGCATCTAGGTTGTTTCCATGTCTTAGCTATTGTAAACAATGCAGTGATGAACATTGGGGTACACGTGGCTCTTTCAATTCTGGCTTCCTCAGTGTATATGCCCAGCAGTGGGATTGCTGGGTCATATGGCAGGTCTATTTGCAGTTTTTTAAGGAACCTCCACACTGTTTTCCATAGTGGCTGTACTAGTTTGTATTCCCACCAACAGTGTAAGAGGGTTCCCTTTTCTCCACATCCTCTCCAGCATTTATTGCTTGGAAGGCTTTATTTTGGGGGGCTCCAAAATCACTGAAGATGGTGATTGCAGCCATGAAATTAAAAGTCGCTTAGTCCTTAGAAGGAAAGTTATGACCAACCTAGACAGCATTTTAAAAAGCAGAGACATCACTTTGCCAACAAAGGTCCATCTAGTCAAGTCTATGGTTTTCCCAGTGGTCGTGTATGGATGCGAGAGTTGGACTATAAAGAAAGCTGAGCACCGAAGAATTGATGCCTTTGGACTGTGGTGTTGGAGAAGACTCTTGAGAGTCCTTTGGACTACAAGTAGATCCAGCCAGTCCATTCTAAAGGAGATCGGTCCTGGGTGTTTAGCTGAAACTCCAGTACTTTGGCCACCTCATGTGAAGAGCTGACTCACTGGAAGACCCTAATGCTGGGAAGGATTGGGGACAGAAGAAGAAGGGGATGACAGAGGATGAGGTGGCTGAATGGCATCACCAACTTGGTGGACATGGGTTTGGGTAGACTCTGGGAGTTGGAGATTGACAGAGAGGCCTGGCGTGCTGCTGTTCATGGGGTCACAAAGAGTCGGACACGACTGAACGACTGAACTGAACTGAACAGACCCTCATGTGCCCCAAGGCCTCTCCCCACTGGCCTGGAGATGAACGTGAAATTTCAGCCTGAGGATTCTTCACCCTGAGCTAAAGCACCATCTGCAGAAAGCCCCAGCAAAAGCGTGAATACAGTATTGAGGGAAGTACAGTATTTACCCATAAATACCAACCATCACACAGTGCAGTTCTGAGACGGTTTGGGGTCTTTAAGCGGGTTTCTGAAGAGCTCCAGTACCACAGTCCTTTGTGTCTCAGCACAGAAAAGAATTCAGTGAGAGACAAAGTGATAGATAAGTGATTTGTCAGGAAAGGATGCTTGTGAGGCTTACAAGCAGAGGGGTGAAGGGGTGCCATGCCCTGAGAACTTAGTGGGCTTAGAACAGTTTTACAATCAAAGGAAAAGTGGGGAAAGGGAGAGCTTCTTTGTCTCTCTTAAGTCATGCTTCCATCATCAGCTCCTCCTCCAGGTTGAGCAGGGGAGTTTTCTTGTCACTACATGGTCAAGCTCAGAGGTAAAGAATCCACTGCCAGTGCAGGAGATGCAGGTTTGAGCCCTGGGTTGG
The DNA here is from genome assembly GCA_007570785.1 of Antilocapra americana. Taxonomy (NCBI): domain Eukaryota; kingdom Metazoa; phylum Chordata; class Mammalia; order Artiodactyla; family Antilocapridae; genus Antilocapra; species Antilocapra americana. The sequence goes on along the minus strand of ML661903.1, from coordinate 11,442,962 downwards.
GAAGATACCCTGGAGAAAGAAACAGCAACCCACTCCAGTATGCTTGCCTGGAAAATTCCATGGACAGAGGAGCCTGCTGGGCTATAGTCCATGGAGCTGCAGAGAGTCAGAAATGACTTAGTGACTAAACAACAATAACATCATCATCAAGCTAGTTCCACAATTTTTATTCAGTGTGTGTAAAGAGCGTGTCCTGAGGATCCTTAACTTACTGAGCTCGCTGGGCACGCTGTAGGTCTCATGCCACCACTGTTTTATTGTTTGGGGGCACGTCCCGTGCGTCTGTTGCATGGTTTTGTTGCTAAGCAAGCCTGCTTGGTTTTGTGGTTAAGCAGACCTGCTTTCTTGAAGTAATCATTAACTTATAGGGTCTCTCATATTTTTTCTACTTACAGTCCTCTGGTGGGATTAACTATTCAGTCACCTACTTTATCCCTTTAATCTGTCCCTATCAGTATTGTGCTTCAGTGTGCAGGCTCCAGAGCTAGACAGCCTGGCTAAGAATTCCAGCTACCACACATTAGCGTGGGTGAGGTGATGAACAGGCCCGAGCCTTGGCTTTCTCAGCTGTACAACGTGGGTAAACATTGGCCCTACCTCATGAAGCATCCCAAGAATTAGAGGAGATCCCACCGTATGGATATTGCAAGCATAAGCAGTAGTGACGATGGTGAGGCAGGCAGGATTTTCATGGATTCCACAGGCGATTAGGGAAAGCAAACCAACCCAAGGTGTTCCACGTTACTAGGAACCTTTAGGTGCCCTGCAAATCATCACACCTCGGTGACCTTAAAATCAGTAAATGGATCTAGACTACTTCAGCCTCAAAACCTGAGAGGAGTGATTCTCAACGCTGGCTGACATTAAAAAATTACCTGCAGCTCTTAAAAAAGAAAAAAAAAACAAACACAAAACACCAATGCCCACGCCCCACACTTGAATAATGCAGAATAAGTCTGAGAGTAGGACCCAAGCACTGTACCTTTCTGTTTTTTTCAAGTTTTCTAAATGATGAACGTGCCATCAGAGTCAGATTCACTGTTTCAGAGTGAGCCTCAGAGCCAAAGTGGACTTGAGGGAAAAGAGAATGGGAACATTGGAAACATTCACCCCATGGAATTATTAATAATGCCACCTCCAGAATCTTACACTAATATAAGTTGTTTAATCATTTCATCTTAGTTTAAAAACTGAAATAAGATGAGTAGGGTTAGCACTAATAGTTCATTAAGAAGAAACTTGAGGGTAAAATATACCGGACAATTTGTCACAGTTCACAGTGAAGAGCTGAGTTCAGGGCAGAACCAGAGGAAGGTCTCAGACACTAAGCCCTCCTCTGTCTCTGCTCCCCAGCCCCCTCACACCCCCGCACCCCTCCCCATGGAGGGGTACTGGATGTTTTACAGCAACCCAGGTCCCGCTGAGTATGTTTTGTTCAATGTGTCTTATGATTACACATGAAAAAGTGCAAATACGCATTCATAATGACACGCCAAGTTAAGCGACTAGGTAGTCAGAGTTAAGAACCAGATCCAAGTGTTGGCCACAATGTCGTCTTGACTTGAAGCAAAGCAGTCTGGGTACAGACTCCTGGGGATGGATAAGAGAGAACCCCACAGCCCAACCTGGTGATTGAGCAGATAAACCACCTGTCCATTTCTACCATGTTTAGGGGACAGAGAGCGGGCACACTGCTGATTTTATTCATGGCTGTACCCCAGCACTGACGTGATGTCATGGTTAGCAGGCACTCAAACCTCTGCTCTATGACTGGAAGCGGGGCCCTGGCTGTGAGTAGGAGGGGAGTCCTTTTGATAAAACAGAGAAACTAGGCAAAAGACTTACTCAGGGTGTGAATTTTGTTCTAGAACTCATTAGATAGGATGCAAGATCAAGTGGGTCAACTTCCATCCGTCAAGGGGCACAGCAGCCTCCCTAATTCTCCATTCAGGAGCAGCTAGAGACCCAGCCCAGGGAGGAGCGCCAGCAAACAACAGTGCTTCCCAGCCCTGAGGTGAGGCAGCGGACAGGCCGAGGGTGTCAAGGGAAAACAAAGTAGTGAAAAGGCAGGGAGGCGAGACCTGGAACTCAGATGCCACCCAAGGCAGGAAGGATCACACACAGCGAAAGGGCGGCGGGCTGCTCCCCCAAGCTCGCCTGGAGCCCACGTCCAGCTATAAGGTGCAGCAGGGCAGGCTGAGAACCACGGTGCCAAGAGACTACAAAACCCTCTAGGCCAAAAACACGTGTCTCTGGTTTAAAAATGGGGCTATTCACAGCTCAGCTCTTTAGTGAGGTCGGGAAGACACCTAAATGCTTCTCCAAAACGTCACAAGTGACGTCCTCTGTGGGTGTAGGTGTCCATTCAGAAACTTCTCTTCCTAAAGCAACAGTTCTCGGAGGGGCAGGAAAGACCACACACTTCCCTGAGCCGATGTCTTCATTTCAGCACCATCACAAGAGCAGCTTCCCAGTGTGGAGCCTGGCAAGGGACTGCCACGTTGTAGGAACTATGATGATATCTTACCCAAGTGCCCTTTTAGCAGGAAGTGGGTCACACCTCATTCTTTTACATCTGAAGAGTGTGGAGGACAAAGACTGGGCCTTTTGCCCCATCTGAGCAGAACCTCCCACAATCCTTTGTATATCTATTGAAGTCTGAAGATCATGTTCATGGGCCCAGACAAGAACTGCATCCTAAACCCAGTGGTGATGATTAGTCCCCCAAATCTGGGGTCTGAAGTCAGAGCATCCCCATCAGTATGTCGCTGGGCATCTTCCCTTCCCATTGGCTGGGCTCCCGCTATGGGAGACAGGCGAGCAGGAGGAAAAGCTGCAGGTACCAGGTATTATTATTAGCCTCAACTCCCATCACAGGCTCAGTTTCTTCATCTGTAAAGTAGAGAAATATCTTGTCTATTACAGTTGCTGTTGGGATTAAATGAAATCATGTATATGGAACATTTAGCAGAGCACCTAGCATGGGAGATACTGTCACTGTGGCAGGAATTTGGGCCCTGGGATGGAGAAACAGAACTCCCTGTAGGAGAGCCCAGACACGGCCAAGTAATCAGTCCCAGCAGAACACGTGCACAGGCCTCTCACTGCGGTGGTTTCTCCTGTTGCCAAGCATAGGCTCTAGGGCATGCGGGCTTCAGTAGGCGTGGTGCAGGGGCTTAGTTGCTGCAGTTCCCGGGCTCCAGAGCACAGGCTCAATAGTTGTGGCGCCTGGGCCTGGCCACTCTGAGGCTTGGGATCCTCCCAGGCCAGGGATCAAACCTGTGTCTCCTGCATTGGCAGGTGGACTCTTTACCACTCAGCCACCAGGGAGCCTGGCAAGTTGCTCTTGTGAGCCTGCAATGTTAAATCCATTTAACCTGCTACTAAAGGATCCAGAAAAGATGTACTCAAAGCTAGTACATTTCATGCAGCTAAATATATGTCTGAATCCTATCAAGAAGCTAAAAGTGTTTTGGAATTTCACTTCCAGTAACCTGACCACAGCTCCTGGACTGTGAACTCTCCCTGTACAGGGCAGTTTAGTATGGGATTCAACAGTCCATAGTCATATTACAAATCTTTAAGTCATTTAAGACAGTTTTCCAGAGCACACCATCTTCATTTCCACCTAAGCTCTTTGAAATACCTCAGCTTTTAAAATCCATATATGAAGCCATCATTGGGTACTTGCTTTCCTCTTTCCAGTAGGTACATCCTCCTGACCTTCACAATCAAAGACTACTATATTGTTTTCCCCAAGGAAAACAGTCTATAAATAGTTTACATTCACCACAATGCTTATTAGCAAGTCACAGTCCTAGAAATACTCACCAAGGCAAAGTTAAGTATGTTTGCTTCCATTTTATAAAAAATTTAAACCCTGTTCCATTAGCAGACTTCTCCAAGCAACCAAAACCAGCACTGACTAAAGTCATTACAGCTAAGCTGGCTTCTGCAAGCAGAACTTCACTGATCAAACGCAAGTTACTGAGAATGCATTAGGAAACCACTCTTTTCTGAAGAAAACTTCTGCTCTTGCTTTGTCTTTAAAAGATCATCTATCTTAGATTTTAAATACTTTACATACTTACATTCGGGACTCCAGCCGGCTCCCAATCCTTCTTCCCCAGGATAAAGCATGCCGCCCTTCCCATCACCTGTATTTAAACACTTCATCTTTGAGGCTAATTCAGTAAATATTCTGCAATTGGGACATGTCCCCCATAAGCTACAAGGCCCCCCGACCAGAACACAGACTCTGTTCATTCATCCACCAGTATTTACTGAACACCTGCCACGTGACAGGCACTGTGCGAGGTGCTGGGACAAAGGAAAACAGACACGTCCCTGTCTTGAAGGACATTAGACCGTATCATGCAGTTAGCCTACTGCAATGGTCCTAACTGCTTGGGCAGCACAGACACTCACGGCATGTGGCTGTGTGACCTACCTTAGTCTGGGTCATCAGGCAAGGCTCTGTTGAAAGAGCAAGATTCAAACTGAATCCTAGATGGACAAGGAGTTGGCGAGGCATGCTGAGGAGGGAGGGGTGTTTCTGGATGAGAGATGATCTGTGTGACAAGCCTGAAGCAGGAAGGAACAGTGCTCGCTGCAGGGCAAAAGATGGCCCGTCCGGGTGGGACACAGGACAGGAGGAAAGGACTCAAAATGATGCTGGGGAGAGAGGTAAAGGCGCTGGGGAGCCTCACCTAGATTTTGTGTATTATCCTGGACTGCTAGGGATGCCTCTCTCTTTTTTTAATGTTAAAGAAGATCCAGGGCTTCCCCGATGGCTCAGCAGTAAAGAATCTGCCTGCAAGGCAGGAGATATGGGTTCAATCCCTGGGCCACGAAGAGACCATGGCAACCCACTCCAGTATTCCTGCCTGAAGAATCCTATGGACAGAGGAGCCTGGTAGGTTCTTGGTCCTTAGGGTCACAAAGAGTTGGACATGACTGAAGCAACTTAGCACACACATGCTCACACACAAAGAAGATCAAGGCACCACACATGAGGGGAAAGAAGAAACAGGAGGAGGACTAGACACATGGACTAGATCAGGTCAATATGAGCAGGAAGCCTCTCGTTCGTTTATTGTTGCTTGTTTCCCTCACCTAAAGACACATATCAAAAAAAAAAAAATATTGCTAAGACCAATCTCCAGGAATGTACTATGTTTTCCTCTAAAAGTTTTATGGTTTCAGGTCTTCGATTTATGCCTTTAACCCATTTAGAATTTATTTTTGTGCATGGTATGACATCAAAATAAGCTTTCGCACAGAGAAGAAAACTATCAACAAAATGAAAAAGCCACCTATTGAACAGGAAAAAATATCTACACACAATATATCCAAAAAGGCAGAGGTCCCAACCTCCAGGATCTAGTGGCTGATGATCTGAGGTGAAGCTGCTATATAATTACAGAAATAAAGTGAACAATAAATGCAATGCACTTGAATCATCCTGAGACCATCCCACCCTGTAGTCCAGGGGAAAACTGTCTTCCACAAACCCAGTCTCTGGTGCCAAAAAGGTTGAGGATCACTGCAATATGGTATTAATATCCAAAATATACAAAGAACTCATACAACTCAACATCAGAAAAACAACCAAGTTAAAACATGGGCAGAGGGTCTGAAAATTCATTTTCCCCAGGAGGACCTACAGATGAACAACAGGGACATGAAAAGATGCTCAACATCACTAACCTTTGAGGAAATGTGAATCAAAGCCACCATGAGGTATCACCTAACATCTGTCAAGACGGCTATCATCAAGAGACAACAAGTAACAAATGCTGTCAACAATCTGCAAAGAAGAACTCCATGTGCACTCTAGTGGGAATGCAAACTGGGGCAGCCACTGTGGAAAAGAGTGGACATGCCTCAGAGAGTTAAAAATAAGATTACCACTTGTTCCAGCAGCTCCATTCCTAGGTATCTATCCAAAGAAAATGAAAACGCTAATTCAAAAAGATAAGTGAACCCCTATGTTCACTGCAGCAGTACTTAACAATAGTCAAGACACAGAAGCATCCCAAGTGCCTGTCAACAGATAAATGGATAAAGAAAATATGGTGTATATATAAATACACACACACACAACGAAATATCACTCAGCCACAAAAAGAAATCTTGCCATCTGCAACAAATGGGTGGACCTAAAGAACATCATGCTAAGTGAAATAAGACACAGAAAGACCAATACTGTATGATTTCACTTACATGAGGAATCTAAAAAAACAACGCATCTCAACAAACAAAACAGAAATAGCATTATAGGCACAAACAGGTGGCTACCAGCGGGGAGGGGGTGGGTGCGGGGGAGGAAAGTAACAGGTGAGGGAGATTAAGAGGCACAAACTTCCAGGTGCAAAATAAAGGAGCCACAGGAATGAAATGTACAATGTGGGGACTAGTCAAAAACTATGTAATATCTTTATATAGTGACAGACTGTGTCTACACTTATTGCTGATCATTTTGAAATGTATAGAAATATGGAATTGCTATATTATGTAACAGGAACTAACAGTGTTGCAGGTCAATCACACTTCAGAAACAAATTCATAGAAAATTCAGAGGTCAGATTTGTGGTTACCGGAGCAGGGGGCATTGAGGGGAGAAAGAGTTGGATGAAGGCAGTCACCCAGCAGGAACTTTAAGTACTAGAGATATAATGTACAACATAAAACTGCTATATGTTACATATGAAAGTTATTAACACAGTAAAACCTAAGAGTTCTCAGCACAAGAAAAAATTTTAATTTTTCTACATCTTTAATTTTTAACTATGAGATGATGGATGTTTGTTAAATTTACTGTGATAATCACTTCACGATATATGTAAATCAAAGGATTATGCTGTATACCTTAAACTCATACAGTGCTGTATGGCAACTATATCTCAATAATAACTGGAAGATAAAGGTCAGTACTTAGAGGGAGATATACAAGGAAAAAGAATCCTCCACATGAGAGTATAGTTAACTCTGCCAATGTGCATGCTCCCAGGCCCTCCCCTCGGTGCTCAGGAGAGCACCCACGATGAACACAGAATCCACATCCTGTCCCTCACTCCAGATACGCTGTCCTTGAAATTCTACCCCTGGGTGTTCCTATTACTTCACTCACCCAGTAATTCCTCACTCCAAACTGCTAAACTGCCATGTCCACCAGACTCTTTTTTAGAGATACACTTATTCAGCTTTTGAATCTTCTTTCTTCATGTTTTACTTCATTCCATTCTTAACCACATTTCCCAGCCCATTCACTGTATTTTGCCATGGGGAGTTTATTTGGAGTTTCAGAGAGCTGAGTGGAAAAGTCTGACACTAAGAATGAACAGAGGCTGTTCAACCTGGTATATTAGCAAATAGGTGCAGTAATAGCATCTAAAGTTCCTAGCCCTCAGAAATTGAGGAAAGAGGGAAAAACTGTTCCAGAACCAACACACGCACACCGAGAAGCAGCCATGAAACTGACTGTGAGTTTAGAGCTAGGATGTTGTCGGTTTCTGCTATTTAAGTCACCATTAACCAAAGCCCGGAAAATGATGCCTTTGCTTTCCACCCTTGGCTTTCCTCTTGGTTCTTAGAGGAATCACTGGGCAGCCACCATCAATAATGCATCCTGCCTATTTAGAATTGGATCACTCTTTGCAGGGTTCTATCTGTTGTTAACGTCAAACAAACCTGCTGTCAGATAGCCAGCGAGTCTCTCACATGATCCAACCCATCTCCTCTAGGTCGAAGGACTGCATTTTAGGGGCCAAGTTGGATGTAGTTTTATACTAAAATGTCACTTCTGGTCCAGTCAAAAAGTGAGTGCAGCTTGAAAGAAATGCTGACCTGACCCTGTGTGTTGCTAATCAGAGAAGACGTAGAAGACTTTTTTAAAAAGGAGCAAAGGACAGATGTGCTGTGAAATGCCCCCTTTATATGCTCTATTCTTAGTGGTAATGAGTGGAAAGGGTTCAAGTTTAAAATTTAAAAATACGGGTCATCTTCTCAATCCAAAACTCCTCCCTGCCCCAAATAGGTCTCATCACAAAAAAACAATATGAGGAGGGGGTATGAGATGACCGAGGGGATCAGTGGTACTTCTTGCTCAAGCAGCACCCTCTATTGCTGGAGCTAATTTGGGATGTACAAGTGGAAGCCTCTGCTTGCTGCCACTTCAACTCACCTGAGCAGCCTTAATACACCATCAGGTGAGTGGTACTGCTTCAAAAGGCTGTTGTTGAGAGCCTGAGTTATTATCGCTACTATTAATAACCCACAGGGGAGGGAGACAAAGAAGTACTCCACTCCTGCTGGTGCTCCGTTCCTTACCAAGTATACTGCACGCGTGTTCTAGAAAAGTTATATATACAACATTTTTGAGCTGGAAACATTTTCAGTCCAGAGTTACATAGAAACTCTGAGGCAACATAAATAAGTCTCATCCTTCAGCAAAATTCTCACTTGTATACAAATTCTTACATACTAGAAAACCAATAAGCTTTTAGCAAAAGCATTAGAGGATGAATGGTTGCTGTTGAAATAGGTGTGCATCCCTGTTGCAACAGGTACACATCCCAGGTCTTAAGGTAGGTACATAGGCAAGGTGCTCAATCACCCAGGTTCTGGACAAAGCCTGAGTCACACTATAGTCTTTCCAGTATCACTTAGGGATTAAAATCAGGAGGTAGCCCAGGTCTAAATCTCTAGTCCATCCCAGTGGCTCCAATCACATCCCTGGTTCCAGGCCTTCCCGGAGACCCAGCCCAGCATAGAGAGGGACCTGCGGAAACATCACAACTGGAACAACCAAAACTCCAACAAGGTAAGTGATGCAAGCAGTCCTCACCTTAAATCAAGTGAAAATGTACAAAAGGAGAGAAAAGGAAAGAAAAGCCATCACCCTGGTTCTGGACACAGGCCGAGTCATAGTTGTTCTTTCCAAGACAACCAAGAGCACAGAGCTGGGAACGTCCAGCAAAAGACACTTGTGTCTGATGTGGACAATGTGTTGGTCTGGGAAGCTGGGTACCCAGGGGCACGAGCCTCCCCCAGCAACCAAACAGCAAAACCTTCTGGGACAAATCATTCAAATTCTCCAGGCTTTGTTTTTTTCAATAAGTAGGTTGAACTTAAAAAGTACCAAACATTATGTCTTCACTTTTCATTCTAGTACCTTCTTGCTCCCTAGTAGAGGGCTGCTTTTGGCAAAAATTGTTTTATATCAACCTCCAGCGCAGGAGATGTGTTCAATCCCTGGGTTGGGAGTATACCCTGGAGAAGAAAATGGCAACCACACCAGTATTCTTGCCTAGAATATCCCATGGACAGAGGAGCCTGGTGGGCTTGAGTCCATGGGGCCGCAGAGTCGGACACCGCTTAGTGATTAAACAACCTCCACCATCGATACATCCAGGCAAAGATCATGGTTGCGATTTGACAGAAAGGCCTTCCTCTGATCACAGAGACTACAGGAGGCAAACAAGGCCCCCAGAAAAGTCAGTGCCTAGCCTAAGAGCACACCACTTTCTGGAGTTGTGTCCTAAGAACCAACAGGCAACAGATGGAACGTGAAAAGTTTCCTGGTAAAAGATAATCACGAGATTTTAAAAACAGACCTCTGGCTCACTGGCCCTTCCCTCCCCTGCTGTATCCACCAGCTACCTGTGTTCAACACAGAACCTTCAGATTTTGGTTGACACTTAGTTAGAGAGTCTGTTGCTAGAAGGATGAAGAACAGCGTCATGTTATAACAGAGTTCCACCGCGGTCAGCTGAGACTTTAATCACCAAAACACCAGCATCTCCCTGCCAAACGCCAGCATCCCGTCTCCCATTCAAGGGCCTCTTGAGCTTCATGGATCCAGCCTCTGAGTCCACGAGCCCACAGCTAGACGAGGCATCCGTGATCTCCTCCCTTGCCTTCATGTCCTGCGTAAGCTCCAGCCCACTGCCCTCACTCCTAAGCATGTACATCGAGAACTGACTGCGCATTTGGGCAGTGCACTGCCGTTTTCAAAGGGCTTTCACAAATGTGAGGTCTTAGAATTCCACGAGAGAGGCACAGGAGGTCTTAGACACATTCTACAGAGGAAGCACACTGAGATCCAGGGATGTTAAGGGACTTGGCCAGCTCAGGCCCCTAAACAAGAACTGACCCATCAACAGGGCTGACTCCCAGCCAGGGCTCCTTCCACCCCTCCAAGCTGTTCCCAATGTTCGAAGCTTAAGTGAGGAATCCCAATTCAGGCTCCTAGGACATGCCAGGCACTGCTGACAGCTCCCTTGATTCAGCTCATCCTCTGAATTCCAGCTCTGCTGCCTTAGTTCAGGAACTCCAACTTTTATGTGAAATATTACAATCTACTGTTAATTTGTCTGCGTGACTCCAATCTCCCAACTCCAACTGATTTTCTAGAGTGCTCAATTCTGAAACAGTAGTTCTTAAGTGGAGTAGGGGGTAAACTTGGGCTCAGCGGACATTGGGCAATGTCTTAAGACACTTTGCTGGTCCCTCTGGGGTGTGGGGGGAGAGGGTGCTGTTAGCTTCTGGTAGGTAGAGGCCAGGGATGCTACTACAATGCACAGGACAGCTAGGTCATTTTGATCCAGCCCAAAACATCAACAGTGCCAAGGTTGAGAACGCTTGTTCTACAATTATCATTTTATAAAAAATCATCTATTTTTTTGGCTGGGTCAGGTCTTCATTGCAACTTGCGGGCTCTTAAGCTCATGGGTTCAGTAGCTGCCGCGCACAGGCTTAGTTGCCCTATGACATGGGAGCTTACTTCCCTGACCCAGGACTGAACCTGTGTCTCCTGTATTGCAAGGCAGATTCTTAACCACTGGACCAGCAGGGAAGTCCCTAGACTTCATCCTTAAAAAAATACACCCCTCACCCCTCATGAAACCATCCCCCTGCTTGACAATGTTCATGCTGTTTACAGGATAAAGTTCATATTCAGCTGGATCACAATCTGGGTCCACACCCCTGACCGTCCCCCACACCATTCCCGCACTCCAGCCTCACTAACCTTGTGTCTCCAAATACTTTCTTTCAGAGCTTTAATGTCTGTGTGCCTTTGCTCTGCTTTCTCCTCTGCCCCAAATGTCTTCCTCCTTTCCCCCACCTTCCTCACTGCTGTTCACCTTTAAGGTCCAGCTTAAATTTTAACTCTTCTGGTTGAATCTTTTTTGTTCCTCTGACCCGAGTGTGGTCCCCTCTCTCCCTTTAACTGTACTGCATTCACCTGTATAGATGTTTCCTTTCCCTCTAGAGTAGGAATAAAACGTCATTTATCTTCTTTGCTAGGCATATAAGATACAGGGCCTGGAAGCTATTTCAGTACGTGCTGGATGAATGGATGAACCCTAGCACTGTAGATGCCTGCTTCTCACAGCAAGAAACTAGAGCCTCTCTGCCCCCCAGAAATGCTAAATATAGTCCTATCTCAAAAACTCATCAGCTCAGGGCCGTGGCCAGCCTGAGCATATCTGGGCAGGAACGGCTCTGTCTTGAATCCCTAGCACGGAGGTCTAATGACGCTGCATATCTCTCAGCAGCGTTAGCCAGCGCTCCTGTAACTCCTTAGGTCTTATCTGTCAGAACTCCTGCTTCTGTGGGAATTTCTGAGCCCTGCAGGTTAGAAAGCTCTGATGCAATGTGTGTGTCACAGAAACACACCCCTCTGTGTTTCTCTAAAGCTAAAGGGAAGAACGCCAGGGACAGGATCCTTAGCAGGGGAGCATCCAAGGGACATTCCATGAAGTCCTAGGCTCCCGCCCTGTCTGTTAACAAAGGACAGATCAACAGCTGATGTCTGGAACACATTGCAATCACACAGGCTGCCGATCCATCCTCCACCATGAGGAACCAGCAATCCCCACCAGGCTGGGCTTCATTGGAAAGAGAGGTAACTAGAAGTCATCCAGGTCTCCGTGGAACCACCCTGCCCTGTTAATTCTACGGGGACTCCCTTCAAAACCTCTCTGTAGGCTCCAGAAAACACATGCTCAGCCCTGCAGGAGCAGATGCAATGAAGAAAGGGTGTGCTCTGGCTGCCCCAGGCAAAATACGGTGCCCACACACACTGTAGCTTCTATAACCAGAAGCCATTAATAAAGGAAAGAAGGGTAACTAGTGCCTGGCATTTGTCTCTGACCTGGGAGAAAAGAAGAAAGCACCCACAGTCCAGCAAGGCTTCAGGGATTCCACCCAAAGTCTGTGGAGAATCGGAAGTGAGTGGGAGCATCACGAAGGGGATGTAGGTGACGACCATGAACAGTGAACGAACTGCTGTTCAGGGAATGCGGACTGAGAGGAGGTTGGAAATGGGAACTGGTGGTCGGAAGACGGGACCCAGTCCCATCACTAACTGCTGTGTGACCCTGGACAAGCTGAGTGCCCCCATCCCCAGGAAGGCCCACTTCTGCCTCAGTTTCCTTGTTTGTAATAGTGACTGCAGCCATGAAATTAAAAGACACTTGCTCCTTGGAAGAAAACCTATGACCACCCTAGAAAGCATATTGAAAAGCAGAGACATTACTTTGCCAACAAAGGTTCGTCTAGTCAAAGCTATGGTTTTTCCAGCAGTCACGTATGGATGTGAAAGTTGGACCATAAAGAAAGCTGAGCACCATGCTTTTGAACTGTGGTGTTGAAGACTCTTGAGAGTCCCTTGGACTGCAAGGAGATCCAACCAGTCCATCCTAAAGGAGATCAGTCCTGAGTATTCACTGGAAGGACTGATGCTGAAGCTGAAACTCCAATACTTTGGCCACCTGATGCGAAGAACTGACTCACTGGAAAAGACCCTGATGCTCGGAAAGACTGAAGGTGGGAGAAGGGGATGACAGAGGATGAGATGGTTGGATGGCATCACCGACTCAAGGGACATGAGCTCCAGGAGTTGGTGTTGGACAGGGAGGCCTGGTGTGCTACAGCCCAGGGGGTCGCAAAGAGTCAGACACAACTGAGCAACTGATTTGAACTGAGTAACTGCCTGGGTGACCTCACAAGGGCATCAAAGGAGAATAAATCCAGATATTAAACCCCTCCCATGGGCAGAAGATGACACTGCCAGGTGTGTGGTAGGAAGGAAATCTTCTAAGGCATGTTTTTGCCCTTGGAGAGCTAACAGCACAGTGAAGCAGACAAAGCATAAAAAAGGCAATATGCATCATCAATTAAAGGTTAAGTGGCAAGAAACAGAGTTTCTGGAAATCAGCACAGGATTAAACAAGTGAGTGGGTCCCGTCTGGGAGACACCGGAATGGGAGCTCTGTCTGGCTGGAAGTTCTAGGAGTCCCCAAAGAGAACTTGACCTACATGACCAGAAGCAGGCATGGGGACAGGGCTGATAGTCCGGACAAGGCCATCGGCCAGACTGAAGCTGGGCACTTGTGGGCAGGAGTGGTGGGAGGGAAGTTCAAAGGGCAGGCCAGAGTCCAGCAGATACTTAATTCCTAGCCAAGGGGTTCTCACCTGACCCTTTACCCAGAAGCAGCCAGAGGAAGTGTGAGAGTGGCTGGGTGGTGACTATCAGAGCAGATTCACAGATTCCAAGCATTATACAAATGCTAATTGTCATCATTGCTATTCTTGGCACCCAGCACTGAAGCCTAGCACCCACCATGCAGAGGGTTTCCAGATGGCAGAAGAAAAACATTAAAAGACAGACCGGTGAATAATTTATATCAATTTAATCACTTAACAATACTTCGCACCCAGATGGCAAGATCTTGGGATCTTAGCAAGATAAAAGCCAAGAACCTCTGGAAGCCAAGCAACCAAATCAAACCAAGGTGCGTTCAGAATGAAAAGTCTCCCTCTACATGAACGCGCTGTTCAAAGGCAGGTTTTCAAAACAACAGAGCTTTGCTGACCACACTTCCTGGTCTTTCTCCTTCATGGCCTCCTCACTGTGGAATTCACGTCTCCTCTCCTCCACCCACCTGTAAACGGCTCCCTCCACCTCACACACAAATTCAGACCCTCTGAAGTGACCCTGCAACTACAGCTCTCATGTAAGTAACAGTCCACTGAGATCTAGAGCCACATGTCCAACTTAATGTCTTTGTTTTGGTATCTAACATGCATATTAAACATTAAAAAGACCAAACTGCAACCTAGATGCCCATCAACTGACGAATGGATAAGAAAGCTGTGGTACATATACACAATGGAATATTACTCAGCATTAAGGAAAAATTCATTTGAATCAGTTCTACTCAGATGGACGAAACTGGAGCCCATTATCCAGAGTGAAGTAAGCCAGAAGCAAAAACAACAATACAGTATATTAACGCATATATATGGAATTTAGAAAGATGGTAACGAGAACCCAACATGCGAGACAGCAAAAGGAACGCAGATGTATAGAATAGACTCGTGGACTCTGTGGATGAGGGTAAGGGTGGGATGATATGGGAGCATGGCATTGAAACATGTTAATTATCATATGTCTAATCAATCGCCAGCCCAGGATTGATGCTCAGGGCTGGTGCATCGAGATTTCCCGGGGGGAGGGAGGAGAGAGGGAGGAGGGAGGGAGGAGGGAGGGGGGTTCTGGAGGGGGAGCATATGTAAACCCATGGTGATATCATGGCATTGTATGGCAAAAACAATAATAAAAAAAAAAGACCAAACTGAACTCCAGACTCCTAGCCTACCCACCCCAACCTGTTTCTTTCCTAGTGTTTCCCGTCTCAGAAAATGACACCTCAGTCCACTTGCTTGCTAAACCTAAAGCACATCCACACTCAACCCATCAGCAAGTCCATCAGCTCTGCCTCCAGAAGATGCCCTGATCTGATGCTTCCCAACTCCCTCCGCCCCTTCCCTCTTCCCCTGAACCAGGCCTGCCCCCTTTCACCTGCTCTCTGCTTCAACCCTCAACCTTCACCAACCCCTCACGCAACAGCAGGGGTTGAAAAAGTACATGAGATGCCACTCCCTGGCTTAAAACCTTCCGTCACATTAAGAATAAAATCTGAATTCCTTATTGAAGCTGTCGAGCGCTGCCTGTCTTCTCCACAGTCCACCCCTTCCCACCCCCAGCACAATGATCCAGCCTGCTGTTCTTTCCTTGGGGCCTGTCACTTTGCCACCCGGCAGCCCTTTCCCCACATGGCTCTGCCTCATCATATAACTTTCAGCTTAAGTATCACCTTTCTACAGAGCCTTTCCTGAACAACTAATTTATTTATTTATTTTTTATTATTTTGGGAAGATGCTTTTATTTTTTTTTTATTTTTTTTTTTATAAATTTTTTTTATTTTTTTAATTATTGTTTTAGCCATACATTGTTATGATATCACCATGGGTTTACATACAACTAATTTAAAAACAGGCCCTGTTTATCACTTTCTACCAAACCCCCTCTATTGTATTTTCCTCACAGTATTTATCTGAAATACTTATCATTCCTCTGCTGCCTGTGGCAGGCTCATAAATGTAACAGTGAACGAAATAGACAGGTCTCTAACCTCCTGGAGCTCACATCTCCAGAGCCAATAGTGCCTGATACAGGACAGGTACTCAGGGGTTTGCAGAGGAACCCAATCTGAGCTACAAACCATGTGTATTACATGGCTTTGTCTCTGAAGGACACGGGAGCGTTCTTGTTGACCTTGCCCCAGTGCTAAGGTTCAGATAGGAAGGAGTTCTCTGGACTCCATGGACCTGGAAAGCTAGGAAAAATATAGGCTAGAGAAGCAGGGAGACCTCTCAGGTGCAGGCCAGGACATGGAAGAATCCAAGTTTTAAGCATCTCCTGCAGAGGGAAGAGCAAGGTGAGGACGGCTGATCCAGAGGAGCAGTTTTACTGTTTCTACAGCATGGATCCACCCAGCACCTCCCTTCTCCACAGCTGCAGAAAGAAAGGGACCGACTGCTCTGATCAGAACAAGTCAGCCATCTCCCCAGGTAATGTTTTAGCCACTGTGATTTAATCCTCATTAACTCCTCCAACGAAGCACTAGACATCTCATTTCTATAAACGCTGGAGGCGGTAGCCCCTTGAGGGTGTGTCTCTCTCTGTCCAAGGCCAGGCAGCAGAGGCAGAGTGAGCCTGGATCCTAGGATGTCTGAGGACCCTCCCTTTCTACCTAAGGCAGACCATGAGCTCTAGGTATTTGGATTCAAGAAAGCAGGTGACAAAGGGTAGGGACAACAGGAGGCCATAGTCCCCTCTAAACAATCTGTGACACGCAATTCAGACTGAGGAGACGCGCTTTCGTCCATTATACGAGTATGGAGCAGGAAACCTGGGCCAGTGACTTCTGGCTTCCAGCTTTCTTTCCTGCCCCCAATCACCTTGTTTATAAAGACTGGTGGCAACTTGAGACTCTACAGGTAAATGAACATCAGGCTGAGGCAGGCCACGCTGTGGGACCATCAGAAGGGCTGGATTTTGGTTCAGCAAGTCTGACTTCAGACTGCACTCTGCATCCAAGGACACCTCAAGGATAACCTCTGTTAACCTTCCACTGACGCCTCCTGGATGAGCTCATGATTTAAAAAAAAAAAATCATATCAGATAAAGCCACAGCTGTGAGGGCAACCAAAAGGGAGGGTAGGCAGGATGTCTTCTTTAATTGCAGAAGACGTGCCAAAGAGTGCCCTCACCCAGAGCCCAAGCCCACTCACTGCCAAGGGAAAGCGCTCGAGATGAAGTCAGGACCCTGCTCTGGCTGTGGGAACCAAATGGAGAATGAACCCGATCACGAGCTTAGGCACTCAAGGAGGCAGCAATGGATACACCGTGCGCCCTCCCAACACCCTGAGGGTGAGGGGCACCGGAAATCAGAGAGGTATGACCAGAAATCAAGAGGTATGATTTGCCTTAGTAGGATGGAGACAAAAGGAAGGAGGGAAAGGAGCAGCGGGAGGGGAGAAGAGGAAAGAGGAATAAAAAGGAAATCAGGAAAAAAAAGGGATATTAAATCCTAGCAATAGTGTACTGGCTAACTGCCACCTCCTTCTTTCCACTCATAATTGATAAATATGGGTCAAGATTACAGTGGTCTAGTTCAGGGATCCACGTACTTGGATGTTAACAGCCTTCTACAGTAAGGAAACGAAAAAGCAAGGAGACCAGGGACACAATCCAGCCCACTCTGCTTCTAAGGGCATCCATGTGTCCAGCTTTGTCCACCAGTCCACATTCACGTCTATATTATTTGTCCACATTCAAGTCTATATTATTTCAGTTTTCCCCAAAATCTTTCATCACAATTCACATTCACATTCCATGGCCTTCTTTCCTCCATGGGATGCTGCCACGCTCACCCAGGTATGAGAACCTGGAGGAAACAGAACCCACCTGTGCATCCCCTGGGACCAATCACCATCTTCCTCCCTCCGCCTAAAAGCTAGGACACTGCCTGGTCAGAGCCCTCCTCACATCCTGCCCTCTCTGCAGCCTGGGGACAGAGAAATCTCGTTCACTTCTAAATGCCTGCAGGTCTCACTGGACCTGGAGGGCATGAATGGATGTCCCCCAAGAACGGCTGCCACCTTTTCTGTACAGACATTCACCACTCCCCCAGGTCCCCGGGGATGCCAGGCCTTCAGGGAGCTGGCGTCAAGAGAAGACACGGACAGACATGAACCGCTGTATTAGAGGTTCAGATGCAGATCTCAGTGTGCCGAGATCAGACCTCCGTGTGCTTCATCTGTAGAATGTGTCTATTGGGATCAGACTACATCTGGGGCAAAACATTTGCTACTTCACCCCTGGGCAATGGTCCCACTGGGGAGTCTCCGAAGGCACACCTGTCCTTGGCTCTGCCCATGTGAGTCCACGCTAGGGCAGCTGATACCACGCAGCATCTCAGCAAGCCCGTGTGACACCACAGGGTTTGCTGTGAGTGACAAGGTCAACCGGGTTAGCCACCCGCAGGTAACTGCCTATTACAGACAGAATGCTCGTGCCCCTCGCCAAAGTCATGGTAAGTCCTACACC
Organism: Antilocapra americana; assembly: GCA_007570785.1. Lineage (NCBI taxonomy): Eukaryota > Metazoa > Chordata > Mammalia > Artiodactyla > Antilocapridae > Antilocapra > Antilocapra americana. Next base: position 11,424,997 of record ML661903.1, on the reverse strand, counting down.
AATACGGTTGTATCTGGAGGTGGGGCCTTTGGGAGACAACCAGGTTGTGACCGTGCAGCCCTCATGAGTGGGACCAGCTCTCATATTAAAGAGGCCGCTGAAGAGCGCTCCCTGGCCCTTCCACCCTGAGGCCGCAGCAGGAAGACCGTTCCTCAGCCTGGAAGCAGTCCCTCACTAGACGCTAGAACCTGCCAGCGCTGTGATCTTGGACTTCCAGCCTCCACAACTGACATTCAGTGTGTGTCGCCTAAGACACCCGGTCTGTAGTATCCATCACAGCAACCCCACAGGGCCAAGACACTGCCCTCCTTCCCAGGCTCTGCATCGAGGCTCAAGGAGGAAACCTATGAGGCAGCGAAGAGGACCTGACACCCTCACCTCTCACACAGACCATCACAGCACCCACCTTCACCTGAGCAGGCTGCCAGAGAGCCTCTCCTGACTTCCACACCCGTGTCTCCACATGTCCTTCCAAAACTCTTCCTGTACACGTTGCTCCCAAGTGGGCATCTTCATAAAAACGGTGGGGGAAGCTAATGATGACCTGCCCCACAAGCTGCCCCCAGAGTCCTGCCATCCACAGGCCATCCAGCTTCAGTGGCCATCCAGCGCCTCTCCTGAAGTACCGGGTATCAGAATCAGCATTAGAAAAAAACAATGCGACAAAGGACACACTGAAAAATACGCTACTTCAGCAAGATCTTCACTGGAATTGTGCGAAATAACACCGTTTATTCTCAGATGGTAAAGAACCCGCCTGCTGTGTGGAAGCCCTGGGCTCGATCCCTGGGTCGGGAAGATCCCCTGGAGGAGGGCATGACAACCCACTCTAGTATTCTTGCCTGGAGAATCCCATGGACAGAGGAGCATGACAGACTACAGTCCATGGGGTCAGAAAGAGTCAGACACAACTGAGCAACTAACACACATATGCTCATACTAGGTGCAAACCACTGTGCAAAATACTAGAATGAACCCAGTTTGCATGATAAGAACACATCACAGCAGGCGCGGGGGCACAGCCCTCCCAGTCAATGGGACGAGCTCCCCTGCAGAAAGGAGGAGGGTGTCCGAGATGTCTTTGGTCGCAATCTCTTATCTGTCCCTCCTACTCTGTCCAAGGGCCTACATTTCAAGTCGGTACTTCTTTTTCTTTAAATTTATTTATTTTAATTGGAGGCTAATTACTTCACAATATCGTAGTGGTTTTTGAAACTGGTGTTTCTTGAAAATACTGAATTTGATCATCAATGACCAAAAAATGATCAGGACATGGGAGCTAAGAAAAATATTCTCATGCAACAACCGTGGCAAGCTAAACTTGGAAGAAAGTTATGAGTCACCTGGGACTCAAGCATGCCTTCCAAGACAGTGCCACTCTGTGCTCTCAAGGGGCGGCGCCAGCACCCATTCCATTCCCTCACCTTTCAACAGGCCGACAAAGCCAGCATGGAGGGCACCCTCTCAGGTGGTCCCCTCCAACGAGCCAGCTGCCCTTGGGATACTCTGTCCTAACCCGATCTCACCAGGGGACTGGCTGGCAGTGCTGGGTGAAGATGACATGGCCCACCACCTCAGGGATCCTCCAGCCCATTCTCCCCAATGGCATGATCCTCAACTCTTGGGAAAACAAACACTTGGTATTTTTAAATAACTTGCCAACAGCCACAAGAGCTAACTGATGGCTCAGGATGCTGCCAACTAACTCATACACTCTACACACAGATGAATCATACTCCAGTTACTGTCCAGGTGGTGGGAAACGGGGAAAAAACCAGGAGAGGAGAACAGCCGCATTGTGAACGTATACAAGCCCTGCACTACAGTATCATAAAAGAGCTCTCTCCAAATTAGCGGATTATTGTACTTTGGGGCTGGCTTAGGGGTTTGCTTCTGCTTTGTTCTCCATCACAATACACAGATCAGGTGTCCTGGGGTATAAAGACCCATATGCGGAAAAAAATCTTATTTCTAGGCATTTTTTTTTCAGTGCAAGTAACATTACATATTACAATTCACACTTGGCAACCTTCTTTATCTCCCATCTGTTGTGTAAGCTTTGTTAGAAGATAAAATTCAGAAGCTAGAAATTCACAATTTATACAAAGAAGCAACAACAGAGGAAGGGAGAAGGGTTTAAGCATCTAGTGGCTCTTCCTGTCCTGTTCACTCCTATTTCACATTTCCCAAATTCTTGGTTATAGAAATGAAATCACCAAATCATTCAAATGTATTGGAATTTTGTTGTTGTTCAGTTGTTAAGTCATATCCAACTCTTTGCGATCCTATGGACCGTAGCGAGCCTTCCCTGTCTCTCCACTATTTCCCAGAATTTGCTCAAATTCACGTCCATTGAGTCAGTGATGCTATATTATTTTTGTTGTTCAGTCACTAAGTCATGTCCAATTTTACCAGGAAGCAATTCAGTCGGTTCAATAATATTTTCTGAAAACACAAACACACTTCTAAGAGAAGCATGGTACGTTGGTGATTAACACCCTTGTATCAGTTCACTGCCATTTGGAGAAAAATAGCTGAGAAGAGCTGCTAAGAGGAAACATCTTTTCAGCATAGTCAAGGCAACCTCGAGTGTGATGGGGCTCAGGGCCCATAAACACACCAAGAGCCGGAGAAAGTCTGAAAAGGTCAAATACAACATGAGGCAGGCAAAATGCCAGACATCAGTCACCCCCAAACCAGGAACCACACCCGATGCCTCATGGGTAGCAGACCCCAGCCTCAGGCCTCACTCCATCTCACACTGGGGATATCACAGCTCCAGAGTGCTAAACCAAACAGACCGAACTAGGGACTGTCACCTGCAAAAATACTCCTAGTGGGAAACCACATCCTAAAACTCCACCATCATAGAAATGTTTTTAGCCATTGCTATCATCAGGGGCAGCCGACATTTAAAATGCGCTCTTGAAAGGCAAAGCAATTCAGATCAAAGGCCTTCCTCTTGGGGCTTCCCTGGTGGCTCAGTGGTTAAGAATCCTCCCCGCAATGTAGGGGACACTGGTTCAGTCCCTGGTCAGGGAACGAAGATCCCACATACCTCAGAGCAACTAAGCCTGCACCCCACAACTAGAGAGTCCGCATGCAGCAACTAAGACCCAACATAGCCAAAATATTTTTAAATATATTTTTAAAAAAGGCCTTCTTCTTTACTATGCTTAAAGCAAAGACTGAACAGATAGGCAAATTATGCTAACATCACACAACCTATTTCAGCCTCCATCCCTTCTACGTCGAGTCAATGTCTGGCCTCAGAGGGTTTTCCTACATCCGGCCAGCCGTTCTTCAAAGATGTGCCCTCGGTTACTTCTGGTCCCCAAGGCCACATCCCACTGGGAGTGAAGGGAGGTAAACCCCCTAGTGGGAGTCCCCACACAGATCCCCAAAGTCAAGGATTCCAAACTCATTCATCCTCAGGCACACCACTCCAGTCCACCACGAGGGAGACTGGTAATTAAAAGTGAATTGCAGAATATGACTGTCATGTCCCTGAACAACGACCACAGGAGTGTCACTGTAAAACGGACTCGGAGCCAGCCTGCCTGCAAAGGAGTAGCCGTGTGACCGAGGCCAGTTACGTAACGTTCCTGGGCATCAGTTTATGAGCGGGTCCCTCCAGTGGGTAGGTGGGAGAACTCCACGATTAACACGTGGAGTTTTGAGAACAATGCTGGGTACCTGTTAGCCAGCATTTAGTAGCACATACCCTCCACTTGAAGGAGGAAATTTTCTCATCTGTTATACAAGAGGGGAAAAACAGAGATCCATGTTGCTTTGAATCCATTATCCAGGATGAATCAAGAGTCAATTCTGACAGAGTGGAATATTTTTCCTCAGACTTCACTTTCTGGGTAATACTTTAAAAATAAAACAAAACTTTGCTTTAACCATCATTATTCTTTTCTCCAGATCCACTGTGTTTCCTATGCCTCACAGATGATTAACGTATGAAAAACATGTTCATAGAGAATCTAAACTACTCCATCTGAGAGGGTGAGAACCTTAAGCTTACATATTCTCAAAACTGGGGAACTCACCACTCACACAGCAGCTCTTTGCCTTGCTGGGGACTCCCCACCTCTTCCTGCTCTTACCTTTCGGGAACCTGTAACCGAATCCATACAGCTGACTCTTGACCAATGCAGCGGGTAGAGGCGCTAGCCCTCTACACAGCCAAAAGTCCACATATAATTTATAGTCCACACTCTATATAACATCATTGAATTCAACCGGTTGTGATCATGTAGTACAGTAGTATTTACTGCTGAAAAAAAACCCATGCATAAGTGGACCCATGAAGTTCAAACCTGTGTTATTCAAGGGTCAACCACCCTGCCAGAGAACTCTGATGCTTGCTGGGGTGGTAATGACAACAGAACTGGATTATAGTTGGGAGGACGTTAAGCCTTTGGTGTGAACCTCACAATGCCTCTGAGAAATACAGTACGTATTATCCCATCTCTGGCAAAACAAAGGGGCAGAGGAAGGCTGAGAAAGTTTAAGTGACTTGGTCCACTTTTCCTCTGAAACTGCAGAGTCAGGGCTGGAACCCAGGTCTCCTAATGCCAAGGGGGACTTCAGTCCACCGTCACCAACTTTCCCATTCAGAACTGTGACATGCCCACGTTACCCTCTCTGTGTGATGGATAACGTCAGTTCTCCCAGCCCTCCCTGCTCATTCTGCCCAGGTAATTGATTATGAGTGGGCAGTGGTAGTTTTTCCAACATACAAACTTGTTGGTTTAATCAGGAAGCCAAAAGCATAACGGGAAAAGCTGTCACACATCACATATTCAACAGAACTTCACCAACTTTGATCTAAATCTCTAACACCTAGAGTAATGTCTAGCTAACAAACAGCCCCATCTCCACTGCCAGACTAAGCAGTGAATATGTTACCTAGTTATTTTTTTCCAAGGACATCAGCCATGCACTTGTCGCTGCCTTCTGGAAATTATACGTACTATGAAACTGAGTTGACATTAGCTAAAACTTTTAGTTATACGGTGATGGAGTCAGCCGTAAGAGCGCACGAAGATTTAACACAAGCAGGCTGTTGACGACAGAGCTATCGCCCACAGAGAAGAGCAGCTCACAAGGGAGTAGGAATCTGCCTTGTCCTAAGCTAGTTTCTGAGAGGCTGTTCTTTCCAGTTCTGCTCTGATCACCATAATAGTTAACACAGTTGACATGAGAAGTGGGGAAGGGACAACATAATTACCATATCCATTCCCACTCCCCATAAACTGAGATGTCTCCAGAAAGGTGCAGGCCACCTTCCTAAAGCATGTGGTCCTCCGTACTCGTCAGCTGTCTTCGGGATGCTGGTTTTGAGCTGACAGCGAAGCACCTCACCTCACGCTGGGGGTGGGGAAGCGGGGTGCTGTGAATCAAGCTGCCTGCCTAACGGGACAAGGAAACGGGCTGTGGCCACCAGCCCCGGGGAAGCTGATGCAAGCAGCCAGGCGTTTCCACCAGCACGAGGGTCTCATATTGGAACTGCAGAGGAACCTCCACTGCTGCTCCCAGGAAACTCCTTCCAGGTGGAAGGTTTCCTTCCAGGCTCTGTAATTACTTTTCTAAGCCTACAGCATCACATTTTACCCTCAGCAAACAGGGAGAAGGTTTTGGCCCCAACTTGATGAACAAAGCCACATTAATAAAACATTCCTGGGTCCATTAATTCAAATAAATATTTAAGTACCAAGGTGGCAGGTGCCAGGACAGAGGCACGGACAATTCAGATTCAGTTCCCAGCCCTCAGAGGCACTGGGCCACGTGGACCAGCACCTCTCAATGCGGGGCCATCTCTCCTCAGCCCTCTGAGATCACATACAGTGCCTTTGTTGTGAGTATCTATTAAACTATCTGTGGAACCACTGGTAATATGGTGATGGTAACTGAGAGCCTCCTTAAAGAGACGTCAGAACAGTGGTATAAGAAGCCAGGCCCTAAATATTCCTTGGCTATCCCACACCCAGCACAGAGCTTGACTGACACAAGTAATGAGCGTCAGTCAACATCAATGTGACTGGAAAATGATGGATTACACTTACCAGACCTTCTAGATCTGAGTATAATCCAGTGACCTGGGGGAGCGGAAAGATCAGCTGGACAAGGCCGCATCATCTGGGTTCCAATCCCTGGCACAGAAGAATGACCATCATCAAGTCCCTACTTAACTTCTCAGTGAGGCTCACTATCTTTATTCCTGCTGACCCCTGGTACATCACTGTCTTTCCTTCATTAAAAAAAAATTAATATATTGCAGTTTTTTTTTAAGTATAGAGGAGTTAGAGCAGACACCTGTATCTCCAAAACACAGTTAACATTTTATGGCCTATTCCTACTCACCTTGGACTTTTTTAAAAATAAATTTAATAGTACCATGGAGGGTTCCATCCCCCTGTCATTGCCCATCCTCTAACCCCCAAAGGATAACCAATATTGACAGTGAAGAGTTCCCTCACATCCACATTAGTACCCAGGAACACAAAAATATACATCCAGAAATGCACAGTGTTTGGGGCTGTACACTTTAGATAAATGGTAGCATATATATTGTTGTTCAGCCGCTCAGTCATGTCTGACTCTTTGCGACGCCATGGACTGCAGTGCTCCAGGCTTCCCTGCCTCTCACCATCTCCCAGGGCTTGAGCATATACCATATACTACATAATTTTACATTTTCCTACTCACCATTGGTATTTATCCTTTTTGATACAAGTAGATCTGGTTCACTCAATTCAGTAATCCACCACACGTGGGACCATTATCTATCTACTCTCCTACTGGTGGGTCCACATACGTGTTTGTCCACATAGTAACTCATCATCAAGTATTACTCAGAATCACTGGTTGTGCCATATACTCTGCAGGCATTGGAGACTTAAAGAGAAATGCTACAATTTTCACATTCAGGGCAAAGATAAAGAGCTCCCTTGTAGAAACACCAAGGTTGGGGGGATCTCACCAACTATGCCAGCAGCCGGATGGATATTTCTGTTTAGAGCTCAGAAAGGGAGTGAAGGCTTAAGAAATGAGCCTAGAGGTCTTATATTTACAGGTGGAAGGTGAAGCTATGAGAGCGGCCAAGGGCGCACAAGGGACTAGTCAACCCACAGACACGCGAGATGGAAAAAGACTACTATGTTTATGCCACTAAATATTGGGGTGGTTTGTATGCAGAACAACAGATAACCAAGCAAGAGACCACTCTACCAGCAGCCCCAAACCAGACTAACTAGGAGCGGTGGCCCTCCACAGCAGGCCATGCCAGAGATCCTCAGCAACAGCAGGGCTGGCCCCTGTGTGTTGCCGCAAACAATGCACCAACCAGGCAGCGACATTACCAAACGCCACACGGTCCTGCGGCCGGGGCCACATCCTGGCGGTCAGCTTTCCCCCTACATCCCGAGAGTGTGTCCTTAAGCTACAGCTAGGTAGGGTGCTGATGTCTGCCTCATCCCACCCCACCCCACAGCTTCCCTAGAAACTCCCTTGGATACAAATCATCTTAGACGCTGCATCATCCAGTGGAATGTTAGAAGAATCATATGCTTGTCTGCATGTGTCCATCATCTCTACACACATGAGCAAAACCCTCCAAACGAACCTGCAAGAGTAGCAACAAGGAAGCCAGGTGTTCACTAGGTAGGGTGAGGGCTGGAGATGCCTTTTCTCAGGAGGCAAGGCCTCCTGTGTGGAAAGCACAGCTGAGGCGAGGTGCAGAAAAACCAAAATGGAAGAGGAGAAAAATGTCCTCAACACAGAGGAGAACGTGCCAGGGGCCACGGGAGCAGGTGGGCTGGGTGCCGCCAGATTCAGAGGGGCAGGGATTCTGTTCCTGCAGAGATAAGAAGGCCTTACGGCAGTAGTGACACCTGAGCAGAGATGTGAAGGCCGTGCAAGATTTGAAGACGCAGAGGGAGGGAGTACCAGGAAGAGACCCACACACAGGACATGCAGCAGGTGGTGTGGGTGAGGGGGGCCTGCTGTAAGGCTGGCTGTGGGTCGTGGGTACAGAGGAAGGCAGAGGAAAAAGGCTGGACCAAGGAGCGCCCTGCACACCCTCTGCAGGAGCGGAAGACTTCAAGCTGCAGGAAGCAAATGAAAGTTTCCAAACCAGATAAAGGTGAGATGAGAACTGAGCCTCAGCAAACTTCACTTGGCAGATACGATGGGAATAGCAGCCACACATCAGAAAAACAAGATGTGGTGTCCACGTATCACCACCACAGACACAGCTTAAACACAGGTGGCCACATCGGTGAAAACGCGAGATGAAGTATTTTTCATAGGACTTTAAAATCATTAAAACAAAAATTGTGTTCCTTTCTGTGGAACTCCAGGTTAGCCTATAAGGAATAAAATAGGAAAATGCAATTTTTCAATCTACATTTTTACATATCCTCTTGCATAACCCTTTAGCTTACCCCCAATTCAAGGACTAGCTCAAGCTTGTATTACAGAAATTACTAAATTTCTCCAGTTGCCTGGATTATGCATTTGAGCACAAGGCATTTAAAATGCATGCATTCATGTATGTATAATTTATATCCCCCATCTTCCAAAAATGATTTGTAGCAAAGTAATTCATTTCATACTGTCTTTTCCAGTCATTGTTTTGCATATCTATCTTATCTACATTATAAACTTCTTTTGAAGAAGGGCTGTATATTATACATCTTTGGTTCTTTCAAAATTCTCAATTCAGTAGAGGCATATGCTAGTGCCTGACAGATTCTTGTTGATTGATTTCTACTGCTCCCTTTCTTAGTAATATCATTTTGGAGAAAAATTCTGATGTCCATTATTCCCAGCTAATCTTTATTATTCCTGTCCATTACATCTAGCAAAAGTAATCTTTCAGAAGACTTACCAGTTTCCTTTTAAGTACTATGTTTTAGAGTTTATCAAAAGCTTGAGTTATAGAAACCTTCTTCAAGTGTTAGAAATACAAAAAGAAAACCCAAGTTTCTCCTCTGAAGGAACCTAACAAAGGGTGTTCATGGAAGACAGACTTCAGGTCTGCCCAAGAGAACAGAGCCATTGCTCGCTGACAGGGTGATGTAGACCAAACGTTCGTGTCTCCCTTACATTCATATGTTGAAACCTAATTCCATCGTGATGGTGTTTGAAGGTAGGGCCTCTAGGAGGTCATTAGTAATGAGGGTGGAGCCCCAAGCACAGGATTAGTGCCCTTATAAGAGGCTAAAGAGCCCAGAGTTCTCTCCCTCCACCATCAGAGGACACAGAGAGAAGATGGTCATCCATGAGCCAAGAAGCATCCCTGACCAGATGCTGAGTGTGCCCCTGCCTTGATTATGGACTCACAGCCTCCACAACAAGGTGAAATGGATTTCTGTTGTTTAAAAGCCACTTAATTTATGGTGTTCTATTACAACAGCCCAAAGGAACACAGATTCCAGGAAACAACAACTATGAGACATTAACTAAATCCCTTATTAGGTTCTCCAGATCGATCTAGAATTCAACAACCAACATTCATAAGCTCTACAGTCATCATTTGCAGGAAACCAGGAAACTGCCACCACCCCACCATGGGTGGGTTACTGTTCCTGCTGCTGATGCTGCCCTTTCCTTTTTATATCTGACATTTAAGGCAATTTTCTTAAACCATGGTTTCAAAATGTAATGTTTAACATCAAAGCAGAGTAGCTGCCTAGCCTCATAGGTACTGAAGTCTTCCTACAACTGACCTGGCGTGTGTTACAGTGCAGCACAGGGAAGCTACCACCGCTTGGGTCCATTCAGGAGGAACCTCACTGCGCCACCACTTCACTTATGACATGGTCTCACATCCTACTGGAGCATCAAGGGAGGCTTCTCTTTATCAATATTCACAGAAGCTGTCTTCTAAGTTCTAAGTATAGAACTCAGAATTCACTTTTTCCATAGAAACCATCCTAGAAGTGAGAGGTTCCCAGGACAGCTCACACAGCCTATATGCTCCAAATAGAGTAAAGATGTTTCTATGAGGAGGTGCATTCAAATTACATACCAGCAGGTGTGCTTGGGTATACATGTGCTGCCAGGATGGGGATTCTTAGTAAGAACTCCACCGATGTATGTGGGTACATTGCAGTCACTTGCCACTTCGACAAAGAAAACTGGACGAGGTCCCATCCTGCCATTTAAATGCACTGGAGGTTTTTAAAGGAATTGTTAAACTGGCAGCGTTTAACAGTGGGGCTTCCCAGGTGGCACTAGTGGTAAAGAACCTGCCTGCCAATGCAGGAGATGTAAGAGAGTGAGTTCAAAGCCTGGGTCGGGAAGATCCCCTGGAGAAGGAAATGGCAACCCACTCCAGTACTCTTGCCTGGAGAATCCCATCAACAGAGGAGCCTGGCCAGCTATGGTCCACAGGACTGCAAAGAGTTAGACACAACTGAAACACCTTAGCATACACACACTATCTTACAGCAGCTTTGATTAATCGAGTATTTAGTATAGAAACATTGTGCATTCCCCTCCTACACTCAGGCTGATAGGAACTCTGTCTCCCAAATTCTTTAACACTTTATCTGTAACGTGTCCTAAGGCATTTACAAATTTTACTCATATTCAACTTATTTGCATATGCCTGGTAACTCAGTCACCACCACAAGTATTAGAAAGCTATCATTACCATTTAAAGATGGCACCTCCTAATCGTCAACCTACACGAATCTCATCCCTTAATCCTTAGAATCTTCCTACAAAGTGCGCAGACTCAGAAGGTAAGGGATATACCTAAAACAAAAGGCAAGGGATAGCCCCAGAAAGTGTTAGCTGCCCAGTCATATCCGACTCTTTGTGACCCCGCGAACTGTAGCCTGCCAAGCTGTTCCATCCATGGAATTTCCTAGGCAAGAATACTGGAGTGGATTGCCATTTCCTTCTCCAGGGGATCTTCCTGACACAGGGATCGAGACTTCAACCCAAATCTGGCTACTGTTTTGCCTTCTTTCCATCACTCCAGGCTGCTTCTCTCCTTGTGCAGGAGTCTCTCAGGGCACACAGGTACTCATTTGTTTATCAAATGAGCCACATGCCTTAGGGCCACCTGACCTATCACCACACCCCATTACCTACAACTGAGTACTCACCCCCCCACCCCCCGCCCAGGTCTGACTTCTGTTCAGTGCCTGCCTGTAGCTTCTGCAGATCTAAACTCCCACTGACATACAGGTTTGTACTGAAATTTTCCCAAAGCTTTTAATACTAACACACTAAAAGGGAAAGAGAGGGAAATGAGACTCTACAAGCCAAGGGTTTGGCCAAGGGGATGATGATGTATTGAAGCATCCTCAAAAGTCGAGGGGAAACTGGGGACCTAGTCAGGTCAGCCCCATCAGGACCTGTCACTGGCATTACAGCCGAACCCTCTGCCAGTAGACTTGGGCTATTTTAGGCCTGTTACTTCATAAGACTCTAGCATCTGCTATGCTTCTTCAGGTTTCTAATTTCAGCTGCAAAGAGAGAGTCCAGGAAATGAGGCAGACACATCCAAGGGTCTGCAGAAACAAAGAGAAGAATCCAAATGCTTAACTGCCTACCTTGAAAAGATTTCAAATAAGAGGCTCAGAAGATAGAAAAGGTTAGAAGAAACAAATGTCAGATAAGCAGAGCCACAGCACTAAGCTGAAATTCAGAACAATCATGAAATTATAAAGCCAAGAAACAGTGATGGGAGAGGCATTAAGAGGGATGACTGAGTCTTGCATTTGAAAAATGAGGAGTCTAGAAAGGTTAAGTGACAAATCCAAGGTCACACAGCTAAATGGGAAGGGTGATGAGAGTATGGAATTCCTGCTTCTGGGCGTTGTTTTAACAAACCTCAGGGAAGCAAAATGTGTGTGAAACCCACAACTTTGACTGAGACAGTTATTAACGAAAAAGCATCCTGTCTGCAGGATCTACAAGAGAGTTATAAAGGTGCCATGGAAACCATGAGGTTCCTGGAAGAAGTTGGTCAAATGCTTAACTGGACCATAACTTTCAGGTTCTCAAAGAGGTGATATTCAATTTCTTAAAATGCCACTGTTGTGAATGAACACCTTTGACATAAGGAAGCTCAACCGTATTAAGGAGGAACCGAACACATCAAGTAGATACTCTAGTGTTACTTAACTTACTGCATCACTGAATAAATGTCAAGACTGTTGGGCTCCAAAAACACTTAAAGAATTTCAAAGCCTAAATAAGCATGACATAAAATTCAAAATCCATAAAGGAAAAAGACCGACAGATATGCCATTCTTTTTAAAGATTCTCCATAAACAAATTTAAAAACAAATGACATTTAAGAAACATGCACAAATGCACAAAGCAAGGTTTAGTATCTTACTCTCAAAGCTCCTATAAATCAGGGACAAAATATACAAACAACCTTTTGAAAGACCAAGAGTTTACTAGTGAGAAGCTGCTGTGTAACACGGGGAGCCAGCCCAGGGCTCTGTGATGCCCTAGAGGGGTGTGACGGGGGTGGGGAGGCTCAAGGTTACATGGTTACGACCGACTCACACTGGTGTACGGCAGAGACCACCAAACTCTGTAAAACAAGTATCCTCCAGTTAAAAAAAAAAAAAGTGAATCAACATATGAAAAGATGTTCATCCTTAACCATGGTTTAAGAAATGGCCACTGAACAGCAAGATACCATTTTCTTATCCGACAAGTTTTGCATTAAGACTGGTAACTAAAAGGTAAAGAAATAGCCACACTCAACACCGTTGACAGAATAACAAAATGGGTTAAACCTGGAGGGTAACTTCACCTAGGTGGCCAAGCGGTCACGTCTAGGAGTCTCTCCTACAAAAGCACTCACCTGGTGATGAAGTAAATAAATAAGGGTATTAACTGCAGCATGGTTTGCAGTTGTACAAATTGAGAATTGGCCTCAATTTCCATCAATCATGGTGCAGAAATGTATTGCACAGTCGTTCATGTGACTAATATGTAGTGGTAAACTAATATGCTTGCACTGGAAAGATAATCAAGATATATTAAATGAAAATATTACAAGACACATACAGTGTGACCCTTGTTTTGTTGTTTTTTTTTTTAAAATGGCTCTATGGCTATGTGGTCTGTGCATGCAAAAGGCAAGTCTGAAAAGCATATAGCAAAACCTAACGGCTCATCTCCAACTGAGTGGGATTAGAAGAAGGAAGGAGGAGATGTGTTAGGAAGAAGAGTAGTAAGATCAGGGATGATCATTATTTTCTCTATTGTTTTCTGCACCCTCCTAATTGTCCATAATACTCATGAGTTCTTGTGTAGTGAGAGACAATTCCATGAACATGCTAAAAATTTCATAATGAAATATATACGAAAAGGTAGTTCATTGTGAAGGGAAGGGAGAAGCCATCTAGGAGAAAATGACGGAGCTGGCCCTCAATCTATAGTACTGCCCCATGGGAACATTTATCAAAAAAAAAAATCTGTAAGCAGATAATGTTTTATTTCCATCAGAGTTTTAACACAGACTGAGTACGCTGATGTTCTCAGAACTCCTCACCCACACACCTGGTACATAACATACAATGCCCGTGATATGATCCTGACTCTGTTAGGCCACCAAAAACGAAAGCCAGGACATACTGCCTATGGACCTGCTCAGTAAGAAAAACCTCAAAGCTTTAAACACTTTTTATACAACATTTCTCACAGCAAGACCATCTGGAGTGTGCCCATTTCACCAGAGTACTCAGGCCGTGTACTCATTACGTGGCTGTTACGGCTCCTACACAAACCCCCTTCACAGGCTTCATATTTTCACACATCCTTGAGGATGTTCCACCTTTAGTGAGAATGGAATTACTTGGAAGCCAGAGGTGTGAGTCAGCCCCAAATTTAGGAAACAAGGTGAGTCAGTATCACACACTTCCCAATCCTAGTTACTTCTGCTGCCAGGCTGTACTCCTGGTCAACAAGTTCAGAACCTTGGAAAATACTTTTTTCTCCCTCATCTTCCAGTCTCTAAGATGATGAAGTCATTTACTGCCCAAACTGGAACACTTCCAAGAGTGAAAGGAAGCCCCTGTACTCGTAGGGTGATGCATATGAAATGACCACATGTGATCATTTTTGACCAACAGAAAGGCAGCTGCATATGACTCACTTGTGCCAGGTCAACAGGTATAAACCAGCCATCTCTGGCGCAAAGACACGTGGTCAGCCAGCACCTAAGCCACCACCCAACCCTTTCCCATCTGCTTCCCTCACCACCTCTCCCCTTTCCCCCATCTCAATCACTTTGGTCCAGGCATCCTTTGCCTTTAAACTCAGACTGGCAAGTGCTACGGTCTCCTCGCTTTCAACCTCTCCCCTCTCCAACCTATCCTACCAATAGCTGGGAGATCCCCCTACCCGAAACCCAGGTTGGCCTTTCACTCCTTGTTCGAGAAGGATCAGCAGTTCCCAGAGCCTCTTGCAGGTTGTTCAAGGGCCTCGGTGCTCTCTGACCACTATGTCCACTCTCTCCTTCAGTCTGACCTTTACGAGCCACCCATGAACCTGGTATCAGTTGGTCCACTCTATGTAAGCACAAGTCCTTCGCCACTGACCTCATTCACACTGAACATCCGTAAAAACTGAATTCCCTGCATTGCTGCTTCCTGTGCTGTTCCGGTCTCCTCTCCTTAATCTCTAACTTTGCACTTGCCCAGGGGCCCAACATTGGATTCTATGATGGCTTCTCAGCTTGGCTACCATATACCCCCAATCTCTGACCAATGTCTGCTCTCAGCTTCTCTAGGAGACCCTGCTAAGCCAGCTCAGACCCTGCAGCCTCAGCTGGCACCCACCCCTGGGGCTGGTGGGATGGGGGAACTGTCTCTGCACGTGCAGTCAGCCAGTCCAATGGAATTACCCCACTTCCTGAGCAAGCCCTGGAGTTTCAAAATAACAAAATGTGATTCCCTCTTCCTGGAATGCTCCACCCTCCCCTATCTTATCCTCCTGTAATCCTCCCCATCCTTCATGACTTCAGCCTTCTCCGACTTTCCTCCCACATCCATTTCCCACAGATGAACCTCTCCAAATCCATCTCACCTCTGTCATCACCTACCAGTACAACCTGGCTTGGCCCAGGGTTGCTCGTACGCGTACATCAACCAGACAGGGGGTGCCATAAAAACAATCTTAACCACTCTTTTAATCCCCAGACATACTCCACTACCTGGCTCACTGAAAGCGCTCAATGAAGACTTACTTACTTGTACTGATAAAATGTGTTTGTGTCCCTGTGTAAAGTATACGATGGCTTTAACACAACTAGAAGTTTCAAAACTTCTTGGGCAATAGTGTGGTTAGGATAGTCCTTGCCAACAAAATTTACAACAGGTAAACATGTAAATTCTGATATTTTTGTTAAGACTTATTCACCACTTTATAGCAGCAGAATATAGGGCTTATTTTCCAGGCAATAAGCATGATGGATTTGTAGATATAACAGGCAAAAAGTTTTAGGTTCCATATTAGGCATTGTCAAAGGACACAAACCAATGATTGGAGAGGGAGAGTAACCTTCAATACAAGTCCCAAGCCTACCAAAGTCTAGGGTCAAGCCACTGACACCTCATGAGGCAGCTGCAAGTGCCAAAGGACTCACTGACAGCAAAGAAACCAGGGCAGTAGATCACAGACCCTGCTGCAACCGGGATTCAAGTGAAACTGAGATAGAGCAGCAAAAGGAACATGAAACTGAAGCCAACACAACCTGGGACTGGCGAAGAAAAGTCAGCAGCCCGGAGACTGATACTCAACCCTAAACAAAGGGGAAACTACACAGTTTTTGCCCAAGAGGCTAGAGTTGTGAGCCAGGAAAGGACAAGACTGACTAACCCCATTGAAGTCCAGGCAGGAGACCACCTGTCAAGATCAGAGTAAATGATTCCCTGCAAAATCAGTGAGTGTTTCCTCTACAGTGTAATTTGCTTGTAACTAACACTGTCCATCAAGCAGGACAGCTTGTGGGTTTATTTATGGGTATGTGCCTGCATGCTCAGTTGCCAAGTTGAATCCAACTCTTTGCGACCCTATGGACTGTAACCCAGCAGGCTCCACTGTCCACAGGATTTCGCAGGTAAGAGTATTGGAATAGGCAGCCATTCCCTTCTCTAGCGGATCTTCCTGACCCAGGGACCAAACTCACATCTCCTGCATTGGCAGGTCAGTTCTTTACCACTGAGCCACCAGGGAAGCCCACTTAGGGGTACACTTTAATAGTTCACATTCAGAGTTGTAGAGACACTGCATTGCTTAAAATCAGATGCTTCTCTCATTGGTGTGTTGTTCAGATTGCTTAAGGGCCGAGGTGTCAACTGGTAACAGTTGCTTTGGAGCTACAGGTTCCAAACCTGGTTGCCAAGTTCTCTGGATTCCAGTTAAGGTCTAACATTCACATTACATGTCCCAAAGAGCCCCATCAAAATCAACACTAAAATATCTAGCAAGCAAGCAGCAAGCTACTTGTTAACATAAAGAAAGTATGGATGAAGCAGAAAAAAATCTCTCACTTCAAGCAGCTTGTAAACTACAACTCAGCTTTGAAAAACAGTCAAGCCTTCGACTGTGTGGGCACACTGAAAGTGTAGTAGTGTGGGGGCTGGATTAACTGGGAAAGGCTGCCAGAGATGGCTGGATTTAAACAGAAGGAGAAGGCCAAACGCTTAGAAACAGGAGTAAACCAGTGAGGACGATGCTAATGTAAGGTGGATGATGCAGTCAGCTCTCCTGGATGATCAGCATAGTGACTCTCAACTACTTCCTCCTGCAGCACAGGGAACTCAGGTGCCAACAGAAGTCACCTGAGGAGTGGCTCAGGGAAGAGACCTTCAGCAGAGGGGAGCAGGTCACACCACAGAATCTGATCTGCACAGACAGATTCTGCAGCTCAAGAAGAAAATCCCCAGGAGGCCAAGGCCACCTGCCCCTGAGGTACCTCCCCAGCATCCAACCGACTGTCAGTATCATACACCTTCATCCGCCCTGAAAAAACGTGCAGAACAGGTAGCAACGACCTCTAGATGGACAATCCAAGCACAACTCTAAGAGCAGAGCGACCCTAGGTAACTGCTATTAGGCTTGAAACATAACTTCCCCATTCTGTTTCCATTTAATCCGTCTTCTCTGGCCACGGGCGCAATACGTATTCCAGCATGTCTCAATCTGTGTTCCTCAATGAATTTTGAAGTCGTGCATTTCCAACTTCAAACATTTTCTATGTCCTTATCTTTTATACCTAATGCTCAGAATAAAACCAACTGAAATATGGGCAGGAAAAAAAAAAACCTACCTGAAACATAAAATGTAAGTCAGGCAATAATGGGAAACAGATTTATACAAGTAAGAATGGGCAGATGAGGGAGGCTTCTCAGAACTGGAGGCTCCAGAACAGATCAGTGACCTGTGAGGACCATGGTTTGGGACTGGTTGTCCAACAAGAGCGATGCACAGCAGAGGCCGAGAGAGACACAGAGAACAGAAGTCTGACCAGGTGCCCGGGTTTCCTTCTACTCCCAAAGGCTGCCTGAGATACAGAACACCAGCCTTGTTTCTTTGGTGAGTAAAATGCAGGTGACTCCTGGGATTCTCACCTCCAAGGGTTCATCCCCAGACACAATGCCCTTTCCCTAGGTGAGAAGTTCTTGATCACAGGTGGTCCTGACCCCCAGGAGACATTTGGTGAGATCTACAGACATTTGGGCCTGAGCTTTGAGCTGCTATGTGCATTCACAGAATGGTTAGCTGGGGAACACAAGACATCTTACAGTTATTTTTTTCCCAGAAAACCCAACTGGCTTCAGTGAAGCTAATGGGCATCCAACATTGGACATGCTAATGTTATCTTCTACCAAAGGGCTACCTACATACTGACAAGTATTCAACAGGGCCCCATCGCCTGCCATGAGCTCCTTGGTCTTGCTGAAGACACTAGAGCCACAGTTCTGGAGTCCACACACACACAGCCTCAGTGTCCTAAGGCCACCTGCAGGGATTTACCTCCCATAACCCAGGGAGTGGTCATCTCCCAAGCTTAGAGCCAAGATGCACGGCCCAGATGTTTCAGCAAAGCCCTGCCTGGGCACCGAAGGGAGAACTAAAACTACATGCAGGTGTGGTCCACTAAGAGCAAGGGAGGAGCAGGTTTTCTCGTGTACATTAGCACATCTGTTTGGATATTCACTAGAGGAAATTCTTAAATGCCTAATTCACAGTTTGTCATAGTTAAAGCAAAGTATTTATGTGACATCTGCTTCTGCTAAATCAGGATCTTGTTTTCTTCTGGGCTGTCGCAGTGAAGATAGAGATGCAAGATGCTGGTTCTGTTGCTTCAGTGAGGGCTTGAGAGAATGCCTTTTCACACGTGGAAATCCCAACTGCACCGAGCATCTCTGAAGCCTCGTTTACTGCCATGCCACACTAGGCTCACTGATAAGAACACTTCAGCTACTGAGCACAGGTGTGGTGCTGTGGTTGAAGTCACATTGGAGTCTCATGACCCCATGGGCTGCAACCTGCCAGGCTCCTCTGTCCATGGGATTCTCTGGGCAAGAATACTGGAGTGGGTTGCCATTTCCTTCTACAGGGGATATTTCTGACCCAGGGATCAAACCTGGGTCTCCTGTGTTGCAGGCAGGTTCTTTACCAACTGAGCTACAGGGAAAGGCCTGCATGGTGTGAAAGGTGCCTCCACCTGCTTCCTTACTTTCCCCCAAAGCACAGTGACACCAATCGGTCAGACCCAGGATACTGACGGCTACTAGGGCATGGTCACTGTCGTCCAAAGGCCACACACAGTGCTTCTCCGTTCTCCCCACCTTCTCTCCTCCAGGTCCAGGGATCAGCAAACTGAACCAGAGGTGAAGGCTCCCCAGTGTCAGGCTATCTTTGTTCGCTCCCTCCTGTCTTTGCTTTGCAGGGAACACAAACAGAGCATTCTAAGACCCCTAGAAAAGGATGTTGCTCAGGGTGAGCTGAGGCCATTTCCACCACTCAAAACGGCAATGCTCCAACCCAGAACTCTGCTTTGGAAGGCATTGGGCTTGGGGCCAGTCAACATCTGGTGGAAAGTTGATCAATATTTGGCAATTGTTCCTTAAACAGGTTCCAGGGGAGAAGACGGGTACTTACTGAGACAGCAGTCAGGCATCCTTGAGTCCCTGACCATATCATCTCTGTAGCATGTAATCTTCACCTTAAGTCCTAAGGCAATCTTGATTGCCACATGCTACAGCTTAAAACAACTTTAAAACAAAGAAAAGAAAAAACGACCCTCTCCAAGTTTTAACCTGGAAAAAGAGAGAGTGTTCAAAGAGAATTCCCAGAAGGAATGCAGCCCAGAAGGAGAAGAGCCAGGTAACTCATGGCCCCCATGGTCCATTGTTGCAGAGACCCATTGAGAAGGGAGAGATGTAGAGATGGCTGCATACTAGGAATACAAAGAGGGAGAGTCTGCAACTAGTAAGCGACCTTGATACAGGGCAAAGGCTACTGTGACTCAGTCTGGCCTGGCTCAGAAGAAAAGACTGGAACTTAGCTGTTCCAAGTTTGGTCCACACAAGAGGAGCAGCATCAGGAACACCTGGGAGCTTGTTAAAAGTGCAGAATCTTCAGCTCAGACCCAATGAATGAGAATCTCTATTTTAAAATATCCTCAGGAGTTTTGCATGCACAGTCTAGTTTGAGCTTTCCCCCAAATCACCAAGGTAAAAGAACCACATGACCCAGCCCATGATTCCCCAAAGGCCTTTCTTTCCTCTCCCGCTTTTCTGCTTCAGCCCATGAGAGACTTTTCTGCCCTCTCCAGGAAGTAATGGAGAGGCAGTCTTTTGTCTTTCTTCAGCCCAAATGCATTCCTCTCTTGAAGAAGAAGAGTAGCCACTCCCTAGGCCTGGATGTTATCAGCAGGTGGAGTTACTACACTCCTCAAACAGACTCTGCCCTCTTGCCCTTCTCTCCTGCCCCACCCCTCCTTGTTTCATCCCTAAGCCTGCATGGTTCACCGTGGGCATGCGGCAAGCATCCTTTGGTCAGCAGGCCAGGTGAGCTGCTTTGTGGGCTCAGCCATCCTGACATCCTGGCAACACCGTGACCTCAACAATTTGCCAACAGCACTGAATATGAGAGGAACACAGTGCTGCCTTGCCATTCCTGAAGCCACCACCTTGGTCCCCACCTCTAACTAGTTTTTTATGTGGATATTGCCTCAACCTGAAACATGGAGGCTGGGGAGATGCAGACACTCTAGCTGAACCCTCCCTGGAAGTGTTAGCATGTCACAATCTCACTTCTGTTCAAAATCCTCACCTCGCAATCCTTTTGGTTTTTCTTCATAAACTTAAGTCAAACTCCTAGCAGCTCTTTCAACATTAAAACCAGATGGCTCTCTGAAATCTGGTGGGTCCTCACTAATATTCTGCTACTAAGAGGACGGAGTCCCAAATGGGTAGAACAACCAGGACACATCACTCCAGAACATGGTTTAGATGTTACATAGTAAGAATCTTCTCCTTAGTAAAAAGTACCAGTTTTTTAAAAAAATTTTTTACTTAGTTTAGGTCAGTACCATGAAAGGTTATAATTAAATTATTCATCTTCGTGATGGTTCTCATCTTTCTTTGGGATGAAGAATAATGCCCAAATAAGGTGGGCATCAGAATAAGAAACATTCTTGAGTTTCTGACAACAACGGAACTAGTTCCTCACTAATAATATCATTAATTATCACAAATTACAGACCTTGCTGTCTTAACTTTCAGGCAAATCAATACATATTTTTCACAGCCTTTCTCAAAGTTAGAAAATAATAATTCACATTCTTTGACACTGAACTTATTTCTACAATACTACCATTTAGGCCCCTTTACCTGGCCTCACTTGCCTATACTCCAATGGCAACCAGGTTACAACCAGAAAAACTGTTATACCTGAATAGAGCCTGAAGGTCACTCGCCATACTCCTCCAAGGACCACACTCGGGCAAACAGGAACCAAGAACAGAGGCAGACAGTAGAGACTACCACGCTCCCGCGAGGAGAGCGCTATCAGGGTTTCTCATTTCTCACCACATCAGGCTTTCCTGTTGGAGTCACAAGCACAGGCATGTTCAAGGGACCACAGGCCACAGTCTAGGAAATCTACTGGCAACTCTCCACAGCAGTGGCATGCTCTTAGAACGGGACTATAGGAACCAGGCAGCAGAAAACAGAGGATGAAGGTATCAGACCTTCCAGAACACAGAAGGTCTGGAAAGAGAAGCGGGCAGAGGACACCTCAGATGACATGCAGCTTCTGAATCTACACCTAATGTGGGGATGGAGCTATTTGAAGACAAGATGAGGGGAAGTGAAAATCAAGGCAATGTGGTGACAGGCTGCCCTGGCATCAGCATGCCAGGCCTCTGTGGGGCCCTGAGGGTCAACTCGTTTATCCAGAGTGAACAGAGAGACATGGACTCCAGAAGTCACATCTAGCCTTGCTGCTGCTGCTGCGAAGTCGCTTCAGTCGTGTCCAACTCTGTGTGGTCCCATAGACGGCAGCCCACCAGGCTCCTCCGTCCCTGGGGTTCTCCAGGCAAGAATACTAGAGTGGGTTGCCACTGCCTTTTCCAGTGCGTGAAAGTGAAAGGGAAACCGCTTAGTTGTGTCCAACTCGTAGCGACCCCATGGACTGCAGCCCACCAGGCTCCTCCATCCATGGGATTCTCCAGGCAAGAGTACTGGAGTGGGGTGCCACTGCCTTCTCCGACATCTGCCCTTACTAATCTTCTAATTGGAAGCCAATGGACAAGAGCCCTGCCATAAAGCATGGTAAACGCTAGCAGTCACAGAACCGCAAAATGCCACAGCAGCAGCACCAGTGGGTGGGCTGGGGCTCGGCTGGCATGGAGCGTTCTGAAGATCACCAGGACTCACACATCAGGAAGACTCGAGACAAGAGGGTAGTAAGAAGTCAACACTGGGCTTCTGCAGTTTAGGAGAAGAACTGTTTCCCTACAGACTGAGGGACAAAAAAGGTAGGAATTCAGACCAGGATGAGGCTGGATGATGAAACAAGACAGAGGCCAGTCATGAGCCCTTGAGCAGAAACAAGAGGTCCACCGCATGGTGTGTTTAGTCACTAAGTTCTGTCTGACTCTCTGTGACCCCATGGCCTGCAAGGCTCCTCTGTCCATGGGACTCTCCAGGCAAGAATCCTGGAGTGGGCTGCCATGCCCTTCTCCAGGGGATCTTCCTGACCCAGGGATGGAACCAGGGTCTCCTGCATTGCAGGCAGACTCTTTTTTAACCACTAAGCCACCAGGGAACACGGCATGGTTAAGAAGCAACAAAACAGCTGCTGGTCCCTGGGTCTGCAGAGCTGGGTGGGCAGCCAGGACGGGTGGTGGAATTTGTTGGGATTTGGAGGGACTCTCAACTGTGAAGACTGGAATCATGCTGGAGCTAGGGTGTCCTCACAAACTGGAGTCTTAAACCATTACCTTCCATCAAGCACACAGGATGGCTGTAGAGCATGGTCTCCTTGACCAACCACACAGAATCCAAGAAATGTAGGAAAACACAGCAGTTACAGACAAAGCCATGGAAACTTCCTCCCATGGCACCCAACCCTCCCAGACCAGCACCTCCTGGTGACGCTGGCAGGACAACAGAGTTCTCATGAGGACCCATGTGATTGATTCTCCAAGTACACGTCCTACTCTCTCAACTCAGCCCCAGACACAGGCTTCCCTGATGTTCCTCAAAGCCCCCAGGCCCACTGCACCTCAGGCCCAGGCTCGTGACGGGCTCTGTCTGGAATGTTCTTCCCCCAGATATCCAGGCAGCCTGCTCCCTCACCTGCTTCAAGCCTTTGCCCAAATGGGAACTCCTCAGCACCGCCACAGAGTTACCAGGACTCCTCCCTCCCCATTTCATATTTTTCTTCTCTATTTCATTCTCTGCCCCCACCCCCTGCACTCAACAGTGTCTACGAACTAAATATTTTGTCTTGCTTGTCTCGCTCACTCTGATGTAAGTTCCATAGAGGCTGGAGCCATGTCCACCACCGGCTCTAGGTATTCCTGGCGGTTGGTTGGTGCTCAATATTTCAATGAGTAAAATAGTATTTACTTTTATTTACAAAATAAAGTGAAGAATGGGATTTCCCTGGCTGTCCAATGATTAAGACTCCTTGCTTCCAATGCAGGGGCATGGGTTTGATCCCTGGTTGGGGAAGATCCCACATGCCGCTAGGCACAGCCAAAAAGAAAGGAAGGTAATTAACTAGCAAGATTAAGCACCTTTCCAAGCATACATTACTAAAAGTTTCCAAAGCCAGGATTGGACCCCAGATCTGTGGGACTTCAAAGCAACACCCTGAATCCACACTTGCCTCTCCTCTTGAGTCAGTCAAATTGTGCTTTTTAAAAACAATCCCTAAACATGCGTCATTCAGACCAGCTAGTCATACTCCATAAACTCAAATCCCTAACACAGAGGACCCAATGAAATTGGAAGTTAAGGAACCAAACTTTTACTCCATTATTAAAATTTGCCAAAGATGTTTATAGCATGGATTGGTGAGCATCAAGTTTATTAGGGCTATTAACCACCTGGGAAAGCTTGACAGTGTAGAATATAGGTCTGTCCAAAAAAAAAAAATACATATACAATACACATACACACATAACATATATTTAAAAGTATCATTAAAAATTGGGTAAAGGGAGAAAACACAGAGCCAAACACCTAAGGATTCAGATTAGAGAATGCCTTACTAAACACACACGCATCAGAAGAAGATCCTGCAATCAATCATAGTGCACCATGAACAGAACAGCAGAGGATATGAGAGCTACTTCTAAATGCTCACAATAATGAGGGTTCTACATTATTGAGGGTTTTTTTTCAGGATTAAGTTACATATTCCCTCTGGACCGACTGGTTAAGATTTTCATCCTTTGGTGGATATCCTACTAAGTAAGGAAATGGCAAGAAGAAGAAAGAAAGAATACTCAGATTAGATCAGCTCCAAGACTACTTGTGTGAGAACCAAGGCCGTACCCTCTATTACCAATATAGTCGGTGCCTCAGTTTAACTGCAACCAACTCAAAGGGACACAATGAGGCCAGTGCTAGAGGCATCACTACCAACATTTATAATCAGCAGCATTTCTTGCTCAAGTCATCAAAAACAGAAAAAGAATTTAAACTGGTTATCTAACAGAAGCAAATTATATTCATAAAAACCACCAACTCCCTACCCTCTAAAGGGCACTGATTAGTCACAGATTGAAATGGAGATGTACCCAGCTTCAAGACTGTAATCTAAATTAGACAGGAGAACAGTCCCCTCTGGATCATGTCCTGTCTGCAAGCTCTGGTGTGGATTCTCCAGACAGACTGCATCTTTCACTCAAATTCATGTTCTCTGGGTTAAGTCAGTTGTGACAGAATTCAAAAGAACCACAATCTGCTAAAATCCTATCTGCCTTAAGGGGTCAGTCGTAACTAAGATCTAGAACGTGGTTATTGTTACCTCTATTGCCATATGTTTGCAGAATGTTTTGTAATCGTCACCAGTAGTTATTAAAGTCCTTAAATTCACTGTGGTTTATGCTGGCAAAGTTAGCTCATAAAGGTAAAACTGCAGGCTTACTAACATTAAGACTGGAGTTTCTAAGTCTTAGCCTTTTCCACCATTTCTTTATCCTACCGAGGGACTGCCTCTTCCCAGCTCATCTGCCTCTCCCTTCAGCAAACCTAAGACTCACCTGGAGATCTCCATGCAACGCATTCACAGAACACCTATGATTTGCCAGGCAGGCTCTAGGCAACAGGGCACAAGAGGAGGGAGAGACAGGGTCTACGCACTCAAGGAGTTCATGTTGTAGCAGAGGAGACAGACGAAACCAGATACAGAGACAGCTGCTCCAGGGAGAAGCAATGCATGGAAGGGGGCTTGGAAACAACCTGAATGGGGGAAACAAGACTGCTGTTTTAGATAGTGTCGTCAGAGACGAACTTTCCAAGGAAGTGACAGCAGAGGAGAGACAAGATGGAAATAAAAAAGCAAGACCCAAAAGCCCAGCAAGACTTTTCCATGGGGGGAAAGCAAAATAAAGGGAACCGAAGGCCTTCTCCAGAGTATCTGGGGTGGATCTGGAAATTCACATTACATACGACTTAAGTGACTCTATCACAGGTGCTCCAGGAGCCTCGCTGAGAAACACCACTATGGAGTAAACACTGGGTCTCATACTGACCCATCACAGTGAGTGTGGCGTCAACACCGAGATGTCCCACCAAGAGGCAAAGACGGGACTCCACAGGCAGACACACGGGGGGGGCACCCATGCTTCCGGATCAGAGCACCATGGCATCCAAACCAGTCGAGCACTACCAGCAGGGCCTTCCTTTGACCACCCGCTCTGTGTGATCCCTGACACAGCATAGCACTCCCTGTGAAAACCCTTTTCTCTCTGCCCTATAGGCATCAGACCCTTCCAGTCCCATCTACCCCATGTACTGATACATACTTCCATCAGAGCAATAAACTCCTCCAATGAACTGGAAGTTTCTAACTGGGCACAGAGTATAATCTCCACTGTGTGATCCAAGATGATAAATAACAACGACGGATGACAATACTTGAATCCCCATTGTCAGGACACTTATGAAAATGAACCAACTTGCAACAGTGTTTTAACCCAATGCAGTGGCTTTCTACTTTCACTATAAGGAGGGTTGTATTAAAAGAAACTGGGTCATTTATTTCAATAAGACATTTATTAATGCAACCCCATCACCAAACCTCAAACACCCAAGTGTATTGCCAACATTACACTTTCAAATCATTTCATTTAATTAAGGTTACATGGAAGCTGAGTGGCTGCTTATGAATAATGTACACCAGAGCCCTTTCCCATCACCAGGATTTTATAGTTGCTTCCCGAAGAGCTTATTTTCACTGTGCCTGCAGCCCCCTGTGCCCAGCACCAACACTGCTGAATGTAAGCAGAAAGTTTCTACAGCTCCTGTCCACTCTTTCCAAGATATGATCTGCTCAGCACCTCTACAGTGAATGAAATGGACAAAAGTCCCTGCCCTTAGGAAGCTTACCATCCTAAAGCCATGTCAAGAAGTGCTTTGACATAAAATCAGAAGCCTGAGTTGCCCTCCCAAGAGTCACTAATGCCTCCCTACTGCTGTGCCAAATTTCTGCCAACTTTACTGCAAGGCTCACCAAGATTTGGAGGCAGATAACGACATTTTACATTTGTGCTAAAGATTAGGGACAAATGAACATCAGAGAAAAAAAGCACATCACTGGGCCACAGAATGCTCACTGCTCTGATATGGCTTATTCAACGTATTCAATTATTCAACTCAGAGAGCTGCTATTTCCATTTCTTTATGTCTGGATATCAACTGTGGCCTCATAATTATTAGGTTAAGACAGGAAATTGCAATTTGTTTCTGTATATTATAAAGAATGTCCAGAAATGCATCGACCACCCAGAGATAGGTAGGAGCCTCCAAGATGGAAGTCGGTGCAGGGGTTACCATGCAGACGCCATCGGGGAGCACCTTCTGAAACTCCCTCCTCCCCACCTTCTTCCTGGTTTTCATTATCATCCTCACTGAGAGCAACTCAAGTAGGTTCTTATCTCCCAGGCATCACAAATGCCATTTCAGCTTTTAAGTACATGGAAGTTTAGCTTTTGTCCAAAGCCTAAAGAGCTGCTATATGAACAAAAAAAGAGAACATACAATTAACTCATTTTATCGATTTCTCAAGATAAGTCCCGGGACTGAATAAATGAGATCAGATTGCAAAAGATTAAACTTCCATCTCACGGCCCGTTTACAGCATTTAGATCTGCCACCTGAGCTTGTGGTCTTTGCCTCCTCTTTTTAAAGTAGCCAGCATGCCAGGTTCTTATTTCATTTGGCTTGATATCAGCCCTATGAAGCAAGCAGGGGCAATCCTCACCATTTTACAAATGAGTAAACTGAGGCACAGGTATAAGGCTAAGGTGGTAGAATTTGGTTTTTTAAAAACATGTTATTCTAATACTGACTGTACCCTACATAAAATCTGGAGAAAGCACAGAAGGCAAATCACAGCTGGCCAAAGGAAGAAGGAGGA
This sequence comes from Antilocapra americana, assembly GCA_007570785.1. NCBI lineage: Eukaryota > Metazoa > Chordata > Mammalia > Artiodactyla > Antilocapridae > Antilocapra > Antilocapra americana. Next base: position 11,397,835 of record ML661903.1, on the reverse strand, counting down.
AGGAAGCCCATGTCTCACAGAGGGCCAAGCCTTCAGCCAGCGGACTCCCAGGAGGCCAGGCAGGCCTACCAACCCCCACACTAAGAGGGGAGGGGGCAGTCAGCATCAGAGGAAGGCAAAGTGTCAACTTCCAGCTCTCACAGATGGGCACCTGCAACCTACATGATCCGTGTCATGGATTCGGTCCTGGGGTCTGCCTCCTCCAAACTCAGTGCTTGGCAGAAGGCCGAGACCAACAGCCATCACGAAAAGAATGAGGGCAACTGCTATCGTTTAGTCCAAGAAACAGTCTTCTTGCTGCCACACATGTCCCAGGAGCACAAACCAGGGAGGCCGGAGGAAGGCGGAAGACAACTGAGCGAGGCAGACGCTCCCCCGCTGTGAGGTCCAGGGCAGCCCCGGCCCCAGCTCAGCCCTGGGGACAAACCTGCTGGCCAGCACACGGCCTCCTGGACCCAGCCTGGCTCAGTCCGGGCTCTGAAGGCAGAAGAGCTGATGCCAAGCCCCCACCCCATCCCTTCCTGTCCACTTGACTCTGGTTGGTTACAGGACCCCCAAGGCCCAGATTCTGCATTTGTGAGCCAGAGACACTGGTCCCTTGGGGTACCGCCCTCTCAGGGTGACCACGAAGATTAGATAACATGTTTAAGGCAGTTAGTACAAAGCCAGACTGAGCATGCGCTTCATGTCTGCTAACTTATTATTACTAAACTATTACTAATATTATTACTAAATCCAGGGTGAGGCTTTAGATGGCTCCTCAGACTATCCCAAGTGAAGAACCATGTACTAAATTTCCAAACTATCAGACTGACGCTTCTGGAAAATAATGATGAAAATGAATCAGTAGAAAAATCACGCACTTGAATGTCACAGCCCCATTGACCTGCCTAACAGTTCCCAGGGACCTTCCAAAGCTGCACTGACCCGACCAGGTCACCAAGCCATCACTTGGGAAGTCTCATCATGTGACAGGTTCTGAGACAAGCCTCCAAGAGCCTGGGGGGCATAGCCAGGCTTCTGAGGGCAGCTGGCTTCTAATTAAGGGGTAACTGAGGCCTGGGGCGGAACCAGGTTTACGTAATAAAGTTATGTAACCTGCTCCCAATTCAGACTTTGTCTGAACTGGGCAGGCAGGTTCAGGAGTCAGCTGACTCCCTCATGAGCCTCCACTCACACTGCCTAGAGGGAACTTGGCAAAGAGCTGAAGGACCAGAGCAGAAGCAAGAGCTCACCCTTCTTGAGGGATCAGTGCTGAAGCTTCTAGGAGCAAAAATGGGGGTGATAATGAAGGCTAGGAGGTGCCAGGGCGACCAGCACTGCAGGCGTTGCTTCACCAGCTGTAGCACGTGGCTAGGGGGCCTCAGCGAAGCCCACGCCCTGCGTTCAGACATCTGCAGATCAGTGTCCATAGAACTTCCTTGGAGAAGATACGCACGGCTACCTGGGCGCCCCCTTTCCTCACCCAGGAGGCCCCTTGTTGCTCCATTTGCTCCATAGGGCATTTGAAAATCACAGGCATGGGGCTGGTGGGGGACTAAAACCCAGAAAACCCAGGTTCCACCCTCGGCTGAAGCATGAACAGGCTGTTTGATCTTGTACAAGTCACCTCCCCACTCTGAGCCTGCTTCCTCACCAGTACACTCGGGAAACAGCACTGCCGTCACCGTCAGGAGCCCCTCAGGACCCCCTCAGGCTCTGCGACCTTCGGGCCCACCGCAGGAGCCGCACCTCGGTGCGAATTTGCGTCTGACTCCACACCTGGCCTCTGCCCACCACACCTGTCCTGCGAGCGCCAGCTCTCCTCTGGCCCTGAGGGGGTGACAGTCTAGGCTGCTCACTGCAGTCTGCTCTCCTCCCCTGAGGCCTGTCCCCCTCACTTCTCACGACACTCAGACAGGAGCCGGCCCTTGGCTACTCTTCAAAAGACGTCTGTGGAACTGAGTCTTAAGGTGAGACTCCATCAGCCTTGCGTAAGGGAGCCTGACAGTCATGGAACCTCCTCCTTTCAAAGGGAACTTCCTTGTCCCATTTATCAAAAGGTATTGAGCACCTACCATGGCCATGCCCCATGCCAGACCCTAGAAAGACAGTGGCAAAAAGACAATGTCTCTGTCCTCACACACCTGACTGTCTATTGCTGAAGCCTAATCATCAGTATGGCTTCAAAGTCTTAGAGAACATTCTAGAACTACTAAGTAATTTACTCCAGTGTTTCAATCTCTGTTATCGCTATCTGTTCTTGTAACACATTGGGGGATTTGGGGTAGCAATGAACAGACTTTCTGGTGAGGATTCTGCATGTGTATACGAAGGTGAGTTATCACGTAATGTTTACTGTAAGGTTGTTTCCTTTTCAAAGATAGCACTTAGCTGACCCCTTTCTACTTGGGGGAAACAAGGGGGGGCTTGGAATGTTTCCAGCTACAACTCATCACCAATGACAAGAGGAAGAAATAATCCAACATCATCATCCCTTCCATGCTCCACCCAGACCCTGCACGACTTCCCTGTCTCTCTAAGACTTAGACATTGAATTAAAATATAGGGACTTATGATATGGGAGAATGGCATTCAAATACGTAAATTATCATATGTGAAATGAATCACCAACCCAAGTCTGATGCATGATACAGGGTGCTCAGGGCTGGTGCACCGGGAAGACCCAGAGGGATGGAATCGGGAGGGAAGTGGGAGGGGGGTTATGGAAGGGGGACACATGTATACTCATGGTAGATTCATGTCAATTTATGCCAAAATAATAATAATAATAATAATAATAATAATAATAATAATAATAATGTGTAACGAGATCACAAAAAAAAAACTGCAAAAATAAATAAATAAATAAAATATAGGGACTTTCTGGGAATTCCCTGGTGGTCTGGTGGTTAATAATCTGCCTTCCAATGCAAGGGACGTGAATTCAATCCCTGGTTGGGGAACTAAGATCCCACAGGCCATGCCACAACTCGTGAGCCCATGTGCCACAACGAGGGAGACCACGTGCTCCAAAACCTGCGCACTGCAACTAGAGACGCCCGTGCACCACAACTAGAGAGACACACGTGCACCCCAACTAGAGAAATGCCCGTGCACCCCAACCAGAGAGACACACGTATACCCCAAGTAGAGAGACCCCCGTGCACCCCAACTAGAGAGACACCTGTGCACCCCAACTAGAGAGACACACGTGCACCCCAACTAGAGAGACGCCCGTGCACCCCAACTAGAGAGACGCCCATGCACCCCAACTAGAGAGACACACGTGCACCCCAACTAGAGAGACGCCCGTGCACCCCAACTAGAGAGAC
>ML661903.1:11306626-11394121 GCA_007570785.1 Antilocapra americana | reverse complement strand
GTGCACCCCAACTAGAGAGACGCCCGTGCACCCCAACTAGAGAGACGCCCGTGCACCCCAACTAGAGAGATGCCCATGCACCCCAACTAGAGAGACGCCCGTGCACCCCAACTAGAGAGACACCCGTGCACCCCAACTAGAGAGACGACTAGAGAGACGCCCACACTCCCCAACTAGAGAGACACCCGCGCTCCCCAACTAGAGAGACACCCGCGCTCCCCAACTAGAGAGACGCCCGTGCACCCCAACTAGAGAGACGTCCACGCACCCCAACTAGAGAGACACCCACGCACCCCAACTAGAGAGACGCCTGCGCTCCCCAGCTAGAGAGACGCCCACGCTCCCCAGCTAGAGAGACGTCCGCGCACCCCAGCTAGAGAGACGCCCGTGCACCCCAGCTAGAGAGACACCTGTGCACCACAACTAAGACCCAATGCAGCCAAAAACAAGCGTTCAATACATATATATGTTTGAACCCTGGATTGGGAAGATCCCCTGGAGTAGGAAATGGCAGCCCACTCCAGTATTCTTACCCGGAAAATTTCATGGACAGAGGAGCCTGGTGGGCTATAGCTCATGGTGTCACAAAGAATCAAACACAACTGAGCGCACACCCACAGCAACAATACACATCAGTGGGTTTTCCTAATAAATGAGCTAACGTTTTCCTAGATGATGCAGAATCGGTCAAATTTAATTTAAAAAGAAAAATATATATATATATAGGCCAGAATCCTAAGAATAACCATAGCACATATTCCTGTGGTCCCTAGAGACCACAGTTTTCAGCTATAGGACATACAGTAATTAGTATCACTCCATACAAGACGGGGCTGCTTCTCCCTCACTCTCAGTCTCCCGATGACACAGAGAGAGACCTGCCCCCATAAGAGCCTTCTCCCTGCTCTAGGGATGGCAAACTTGAGGTGCAGAGTGGCCTTTCTCATTTATTTCTTGGTTAACAGCCATCATCGAGGTGCTCCATGATCAGTCTTTAGAAGACGTTCACTGCTATCAAATGAGTAACTGGGGACAGGAAGCCTGTTTCCAAAATCCACAAGAGGAAAGCTCAGACATGGGCTAGGAAACAGCTGTGTCATTGAAGCACACAGCCGTGATTTCACCAACCCAAACTGCAATCTGTCCCTTTTGTAGGAAAAGCTCTAACCCTAAACAAGACAAACAGAGTTAGTGAGTTTGCTAATATGTAAAGAGCTCAGTTAACATGTGGGAGACAGTAAGGTGAACACGACAGGCCCTGACCTCAAGGCACTTACACTTGCTCAGACTTCCATAAGAAATGGCCTGCCCATGAAGCAGAAGCTCTCATATCATTCCTCAAGGCCCTTCCAAGAAGTCCAACCTCCCCCACCTGTGCATAAAACCAGTCTCCAGAGAGCTGGGAAGGGACTTCCAGCCCCACCCAGGGATCAGATGCAGGCCTCCATGAACCCAGAGTCCATGCAAGAAACAGTGCCAGGATATCAGTTATGAAATCTGAAAAGTAACTTTAGACTATATAATTCTATATGCTATACCATCACTCCCTTTCTGCCTGGGAGTCTAATTTTCTTCCTCTCTAGACTCAAAACCTTATAATCTATAAAATGGGGAAATCAGAATACCTGCTTGCTTCTTAAATGTCCTAAAAAACCCAGATAAAAAATATAAGTGCATGAAGAAAATGGGGTTATTTTGCTACGTCTCTAGGCCCCACACTGCCCATTAGAGCAGGAGACAAACCCACACTCAGCAAATGCCCAAGAGCTTCCCAGCTTCAACTTATGAACGAAATGATTCTGTAACTAAAACCATCCTTTCTTCCTTCTGACCGTTCCCTGCCTTGAACTCACAGAACAGCCTCTCCCTGGCTTATATAATAACACCCCTACCACATGGCACACCATGTGGTAACCACTTATGGTACAAAAGGAGCAAAAATGAGTGCTGGGCCAGCCCATCTCCTCCCCACAACTGTGCTCCTGTACTGCCAGGTTCCATGTGGAGACGAAAGAAAGAAAAGGATAATGGGTTTCAGCGATGACAGCCATACATTAAAACAGGCTTAATGAAAACGGCCTTTTTATTACCGCCTGAGCCTCCCACACTCAGAGCAATCCAGAAAGTGTTTGTCAAATGATTCCAACTCCATTGGACATGGCCAACTTTTCCCCTCTAAATCCTGAGACCAGCTGGAATGCCCAGTTGTTCCAGTCTGCCTGGGACTCTCCCCCAGTTCAGTATGTCTGGGGAAATTTCCCCCAGTCCCAGGCAAACCAGGACAGGTGGTCACCCTGAGACCAGCACATCCCGGGCTGCACTACGGAAAAACAAATCCAGAGGCAGGACCACATGTTTCCATGTGAACCCCAAGAACACAGTCTCAAGACAGGGCTATCACAGCCTTTCATAACTTAGAGTAAGTGTCCCTCCGGTGAGCAAGGTAACTAAGAGCCAGGGTTTCAGAGTCTCCTGGAGGGCTTGATAAAATGGACCAACTCCCAGAGATTCTGGTCCATAGGCCTGGCCAAAGATCCATGCATCTGCTTTTCTAACAAGCTCTAAGGTGCCACTGAGGTTGCTGATCACAGGTCACACTAGGAATAGGAACGGCCTGGGCTACAGCTCATCTCTTAACTCCCTGATAAAGCTTGAGTCAATTATGGACCTTCCTGGGAAACCATCAACCTTCCTGCGCTTGTTTCTTCACCCCAAAGTGTGCATGACCCCTATAAGTGTTGTTGCTGTTCAGTTGCTAAGTCGTGTCTGACTCTGTGACCCCACGGACTGCGGCACACCAGGCTCCTCTGGCCTCCACTATCTCCTGGAGTTTGCCCAAATCCGTGTCCACTGAGTCGGTGATGCTATCTAACCATCTCATCCTCTGCTGCCCTCGATCTTTCCCAGCATCAGGGTCTTTTCTATTGAGTTGGCTCTTCGCATCAGGTGGCCAAAGTACTAGAGCTTCATGACCCTGGTGAAAGTGAAAGTGTTAGTCACTCAGTCATGTCCAGCTCTTTGCAACCCCATGGACTGTAGCCTGTCAGGCCCCTCTGTCCATGGAATTCTCCAGGCAAGAATATGGGAGTGGGTAGCCATTCCCTTCCCCAGGGGATCCAACCCAGGGATGGAAACTGGGTCTCCTGCATTGCAGAAAGATTCTTTACCATCTGAGCCATCAGGGAAGTCCCAAGTGCTCCTCAAATGCTGGGTTTCCAGAACAATGTTTCTCTCATTTTAGCACAAAGAATCATCTGGTAGGCGTGTTGCAAGAGATCCCAGGATCCCTTCTACTTACTGGTTCGACAGGTCGGAGGAGGACCCACCCAGGATGCTGGAGTCCACCAAGCATGCAGGGGATGGTGATTCTGCTGAGGGGACCACTTGGAGGAGTGCTGTGTTCCAACACACAAGAGGCCCTTGGGATGTACTTAAGCGAATTGTAAAGATACAGCCAAGCAGCATTCACCCTACATGCTTTCACATCTCTCAGCTTAACATTTTTTTAATCCTCAACAAATTCTATTTTCTCTCCTCACTCATTACACCAACAGCTGCATTCCATCTCCCTAAACGTTTTGTCTGTGGATTCACAGATTGCTGTCGCTGCAGATAGAATAATCTCATGGGCTGCAGAAGTTTTCTGCTCAGTGGTCTGCCCGGTTCACATAACAGGGTCACGGAGAAACTCAGGCGGAAAGGACAATCTCTTCACTCGAAAGATGAGAAGGAGTCAGAGATGCAGTGGGGCTTGCACCAAGGCCCAGAGTCAGTGAGCAGCAAGAATCAGTCTTCCTGATCATCAGCTAAAGTATTTATACACGTCTTCTTTTCCCCTCTAAGAGAGGGAGCATTAAATGGGAAAAAAAAACCCACCAGTGTCCATCAACCCAAGGTGCTGAAGTCAGGTCCATCCTGAGCTCCATTTCTGATCTTCTTCAATTATTTTTCCCAGAGCTTCTTAGAAAATTCTAAAAGAAAACGGGATTAGCTAGAGAGGATCCTGCTAATGAAGGCAAAAATCTTTCATCTGCTTTGGATGCCTTCTAAGAGGCAGAACTATTTTTAATGAGTTAGTTGACTAGGCTTTTTTCACTCTCCATTTCTGAAGTTGAAATGTAGAATCCTACAAAAGCGTAATTCTTAAAATGTCTAACTTCTAGCACAAAGGACTTTCAAAAAGGTATTAAATGAGAAACAGCACTGTGCACACTGGACAGGCAGCACTGTGCAAGTGTACGATGGGTGCACGCTAAGTCGCTTCAGCCTCTTTGCAACCCCATGGGCACTGGCCCGCCAGGCTCCTCTCTCCAGGGGATTCTCCGGGCACGAACACTGGAGTGGGCTGCCATGCCCTTCTGCAAGAGATGGTCCCGACCAGGGATCAAACCCGCATCCCATGTCTCCTGCATTGGCAGGCAGGTTCTTTACCATTAGCACCACCTGGGAAGACCATGCATGTATATATATTTTTTTAATTTCTGAAATATTTAAGCAATTCACTTCAACTTTGATGATGGAGGGAAGGAACACAGGCTCACTGAGCACTGCTCCCCAGTTTACTGTCCTCCTGGGGACACAGCAGGGCGTCGGAAACCCATCAGCTTCCCCACCTTCACGTCAGTGTTCTGGAGGCTTGAAGACTGGGTCTGCCTGAGACAGGCCTCACACAGAGCCCAGGCCCCACATGTCACACAGCCTCCTGTCCTCCACCAGGAAGCAAGAGCTGGTCGAGGTTTCTGGAGTCCGTTTCCTGACTCACTGAAGCAGGGGTCCCCAACCTCCAGGGCCTGGAGTGGTACCTCCTGTTTGGTCAGCGGCGGCAGCAGGTTAGAAATAAACTACACAGCGAGTGTAATGAGCTTGAATCCTCCTGAAACCATCCCTCCAACCCCCGGTCCATGGAAAAATCATCTTCCACAAAACCAGTCTCTGGTGCCAAAAAGGTTGCAGACCACTGCAAAGAACGAAATGGAAGACGATGGAGATGCAGGAGAGAGGCCAGCACTGGTCTGCTGCTGGGACCCAGAGAACCCTGGAGAGGTCCCAACAGCTCACATTCTAAGGAAAGACTCCTGGAGAGTGGCGCCTCGTTCCCCCCGCCGTCAGCCTCTCACCTGGCGCGATCAGCTCCCAGGTCCTGCCCTGGCCCTGCTCTCAGCAGGCTGCCTGGCCCTGCACAGGTCGCTCCACGTCTGAGCCTTCATTTCCTCACATGTGAAACAGAGGCCATCCCTGCCCGGTCGGGGGTTGGAGGATGCACCAGGGTCAGGGGCTGCCTCTGCTTTCGGGGGAGCCCACCTGCCAGTTCACAGCCTGAGGCTGGTCCACCTTCGGAAGAGTAGTTGATGAGCACTGCTACCTCCTGGGTAGTGGCAGATGGTGACACTCACCCACGCTCTGCTTCACATGTTCCAGAAGCTTCTGGGCCAGACTCCGCAGCTGAGGCTCTCTTACCCGCCGCCTCTGACCTGCCCTCCAGCCCCAGAGCCGGCCAGCCAGCAAGGCAGTGAGCATGTATATGGCCATTCTCTTCTCTGGGCCTCAAATGCCTTCCCTGCCCGCCCCCCACCCCAGCCCTTTCAAACTCCTCTAGGCCCCATTTCAGTCCCCACTCTGCCAAGCCTTTCTGTCCTGAGAGTTCTCTCCCCCTCCTTCCCCCCAGGTGCCTTCAGGAAGCCCTCTCTGAAACCCCCACCCCACCCAGTGGCACTGTCAGCCCCCACTGTGAGCCCCCAGGGTGCACCCCCAGTGCACCTGCGTGGTCTGTAGTCCACGGTCTGTATCTCTGTCCTCCCTTCTAGATCTGTAAGCATCCTGTGAACTGAAAGTGGAAGTCGCTCAGTCGTGTCTGACTCTTTGCAACCCCATGGACTATACAGTCCATGGGATTCTCCAGACCAGAATACTGGAATGGGTAGCCTGTCCCTTCTCCACAGTATCTTCCCAACTCAAGGGTCAAACCCAGGTCTCCCTCATTGCAGGCAGATTCTTCACCAGCTGAGCCACAGGGACGTCCAAGAATACTGGAGTGGGTAGCCTATCCCTTCTCCAGGGGATCTTCCTAACCCAGAAATCGAACCAGGGTCTCCTGTATTGCAGGTGGATTCTTCACTAAAGGAGCTAGGAGGGAAGCCCCATAAGAATCCCGAGGCCTCACTTATTTCTTCCATCCCCAGTGTCAGTCACCAAAGTGGTTTAATAAACCCTGTGAGGACACACAAACCATCTCTATACAGTAAAATAATTCAGTTACAGTATCAATGACCTTATAAGTAAATACCCAAAGCTGGTCTATCTCACACTAAACAAACCACATGTGAAAATCAGATTTACCTAAAAGATACATCCACAGGGTTACCTACAATAGGATTCACTGGAGGACTCTTTTTTTTTTTTTAATATCAGGCTCTTGTACTTTTCTAATAGGATTCCATCTGATATTTATTTTTTCAGGAACCTGCACTCAATTTAGTTCAGCCAGCATTTACTGAGAACCAGCCATCACCTAATGGAAGGTATTCCCCAGAACTGATGGTAGTTGGAACTTGCCCTGCGTGCATCCACAACCTCATCAGTCCACATAATTACAAAGTCTCAACAGAGTCCCCCAGACGTGGGGCTGTTCTGCAGCTTCACAAACACAAGCAGGCACTCCCTCCCAGAGCCTCCAGCCAGGAACACACGAGCACCTAAGGTCCGGACTCATGAAAGGATCAGACACTGCAGACCGCCAGGACCCCAAATAAGCACCAACATCGGTCCTCTTCAGTCATAAACTACAAAGGCTTTGCTTTTCACTAAGATATTTGAAATGGACACCATCTTAGTTTCTTTTCCCTACATCCATCATTCAAACCCCCCATGAAAACAGCATGCCGCTGGGAGCTTCTGGAGTCAGATGGGCAGCCCTGAATTGAACCCCAAAGCTACTACTGAGCAGCTATGCAACTTAGACACAAAAGTTAGCCTCTAGGCCTCTGCTTCCTCGCATGAAAAACAGGGTGACTTGATAATTAAACCCTGTGCAGAAAGCACTAGAATGCTGCTGTAGAGAAGGCATTCACTCAATGACCATTTTCATCACCGAATCATGTCTCCTGATCACATCTGCTCTGCATAGAAAGTCTGTCCTAAAAGTAATAAAATATGGTTCTGCCTCGGTGATGCTTATTTTTAAAACAGAGCCCTAAAATTCAAGTCAATCCCATGATTAAATACCACTATGCCTCCACTATGATGACTAGAATTCTTTAAAAAACAGAAAATACCAAGTGTTGGCAAGGATGTGGAGAAATCAGAACCCTCACACACTGCTGATCAACTGCAAAATGGTGCACCTCCTATGGAAAACGGCTCGGTGTTGACTGAAGAGGATGAACACAGAAATACCACATGACCCAGCAATTCCATTCCTAGGCATGTACCCAAGAGAACGAACAGAGGTACTCAAATTCTCTTCCACAGATGTTCATAACAACACCATTCACAACGGCCAAAAAGGTAGATACAACCCAAATGCTATCAGCTGAGGGACAGATAAACAAAATGTGGTGGGAGCCATACAGGGGACTATTATTATTCAACCATAAAAAGAAATGAAGTTTTGATACTTGCTACAATGCGAGGGACCTGGAAAATACTATGCTTTGGAAAGAGGCTAGACATGAAAGGTCATGTATTATATGAAATATCCAGGACAGGCAAATCCATACAGACAGAAAGCAGATTCATGGTTGCCAGGGCTAGTGGGAGGGAGAAATGGGTCCATGGTGCCTTTCATACATGATAAGAACATTCTGGAACCAGAAAAGGGTGGTAGTTGTGAATGTACTGAACTTTACTGAACTGGACACTAATTTAAAATAGTCACCTGTATATGGTGTAAATTTCATCTCAATAAAAAATTTTAAAGGCTCTTTAAGAAGATTTTAAAAACTCTCCATTTTCAAACAGTTGGGTATAAAGTGTGTCCCTGCTTGTTCAGGCATTTTGCAAACACCTACTGGCAGCCCTGCCATGTACCAGGCACTGATTCCTGCCCTCAGGTGTATCATCACCTCATGGACCATCCGTGCCATTAAAAAGGGTTTGTACACATATGTATCACACAGACACAAGCCATGCACAAAATATAATGCAGTTTTCTCCCATTCTAGCTCAGTCATGTAAGTAAACACTAATAGGCCCATGAACTGTGTATCTGTAAATAATACCACTTCCACCATAGCATGTTACATGTGCTTTTTGCTCTACTTAGTAAATTTAATTGAATTACCATCTAAAACTTCAGCAAGTTTTAGACCTATGATTAGCGTGAAATTTCCTTGTATTCTGTGACACCAGATATTCCCTCTGCCTACTTAAATTGGGTTTTGAACCAACCTAGATAGCATATTAAAAAGCACAGGCATTACTTTGCCAACAAAGGTCCATCTAGTCAAGGCTCTGGTTTCTCCAGTAGTCATATATGGATGTGAGAGTTGGACAGGGAAGAAAGCTGAGCACCAAAGAATTGATGCTTTTGAACTGTGGTGTTGGAGAAGACTCTTGAGAGTCCCTTGGACTGCAAGGAGATCCAACCAGTCCAACCTAAAGGAGATCAGTCCTGGGTGTTCATTGGAAGGGCTGATTTGAAGCTGAAACTCCAATACTTTGGCCACCTGATGAGAAGAGTTGACTCTTGAAAAGACCTTGATGCTGGAAAGGATTGGGGGCAGGAGGAGAAGGGGACGACAGAGGATGAGATGGCTGGATGGCATCACCAACTAGATGGACATGAGTTTGGGTAAACTCCGGGACTTGGTGATGGACAGGGAGGCCTGGTGTGCTGCGATTCATGGGGTCGCAGAGTTGGACATGACTGAGCGACTGAACTGAACTGAACTGAATAGACCAAAGCTCTAGCAACCACATTTTATTCTCAAAGCTTCACAGACTTCACAGTAAAACCATGAGATTCTTTACGAGTTTTCTGACACACACTGCTAAAACATATTTTCATCAAAATGTGGCTTCTTTAGTTGAACAGACACTCATACCCATAGGGGAGACTGGATACTTTGTCCCAAGCATGTGGCCCCATCTGGCGCCCTCAAGACACAGTAGCATTTCCATTAGGAAAGCCATCACCATGCTCTTTCTTTTGTTTTATTAAAAGGCTTAGGGAAAGTGTGAATGTTTTTCTCTGTTTTCAAGTGAACATTAAGATAAAAAAAATTTTTTTTGCTTGAAAAACAAGAATACCACGAACCAGAAAATGCTTTGGAATCAGAAGGAAAGATACATGTAAGAACTACAAGGAATCCCTGTGCAATCCAGAAGATGCATATACCTACAAGCAGAGTACCAACCCTTTACTGTGGCATCCTTGCCATCATTAATCCCATATCACTGTTTGCTTCTGACATAACCCTCCTGCTTGACCATTTTGAATGGTATGTGTCTTTTAAGATAAACTTCAAGTGAAACTCTTAAGAATGTTACACTACCCTTCTTGATAAACTACTGACATCCAAATGAGAATGGAGAAGCCCTATTTTAATCTCTTCAGATTGAAAGAGGATTAACCACAAAGATTAGCAAAGAGACTCTGGCACTGGAAATCAGACTCAAATAAAGGACCTGATGAGCAGCCAGAACAGGGGCCTTCAGATACCAAACCCCCACCCCAGCTCCACTGCTCTGTGATTACAGACTTGATGGAGGAGTGTCCCTTCTGAGCTCCTTCCTGTAGGAATAGGTACCAGGGATGCCTGGTCAACTGAGTGGGGCTGGAGAGGGTCACAAAACCACCTCTACCCCTTTCTCAAAAGGTATGATGCTGTACACCTTCCTAAATATTAAATTGAAAAGAAACTGAATTAAAGGATTCATCAAGATAAATGAGGACACCTAGAGTTTGGTTTTTATTTAGCAAATATTTATATTTAGTGCCTGTTATGTGCCAGGAACTGTTCTAAGAGTTTTACAAGCACTAGGTGATTTAATCTTCTAAACATATTTAATCCCTATGATTACTCAGCATCTAGGTATACACCAGAACAACAGAAAGTAAGATTTCAAACTGACACTTGCACACCAAAGCTTATAACCTCATTAGTCAAAACAGCCAAAAGGTGGAAACAAACCAAATGTCCACTGACAGGTGAATGAATAAGCAGCACGTGGTCTAATACCTACAATGGCAAATTATCCAAACATGAAGGAAATTCTGACACCTGCTACCACCTGGATGAACCTTGAGGATGCCATGCTTCATAAAATATGCAAGAAATCAAAGGACAAACATTGCATACCCCACTCACATGAGGGACCTAGAATGGGCAAAGTCCTAGAGAGAAAAAGCAGAATGACAGTTTCCAGGGATGAGGGGGGATGGGAAAGGAGAGTCAAGTGTTTAAAGGGTGCAGAGCTCCAGTCTGGAAAGATGAGAAGGTTCTGGAGACGGGTGGCAATGGCGGTCACACACAATGTGAATGCAGTTCACGCCTCTGAACTGTACCGTGAAAAGTTAAGATACAGTTAAGATGGTAAATTTTGTCATGCGTATTTTACCACAATTTAAAAAACAAAAGAAATCTATTAGGTAGCTCCGTCGGTGTAGTGCTCACTGGCCCCCTGTCCAGGTGCCACACCGGGTACTATGGTCACAGCAGTAAATACCACAGCCCCCCCTGCCCTGACAGAGCCTGCGCTCCACCGAGGAGACACACCCCAGCGGCCGTCTAATTACAACTGAGGCACGGGCCACAAAGGGTGAGGCCAGGACTCGGAGGGCAAACTGCAGGCAGCTGCAGGGGACAACATCCAGGGAGCAGCTAAGTTGTCTGAAATGTCTGCAGCCAACCCAAGATGTCACTCCGGTGACCAAAGGCCTTGCTGAGAGCTGCTGTACACATTCCTGCTCTCAACTCACCGGTGGTCCTGGCCTGGTAGACTCCCCTGCGGACAGCACTCACACAGGCATCACCGCCAGGGCCTGTGCGGATGGGTCTTAGCACAGCCTCGGGCTCTCCAAGCTTCCTTCCAGGGTCCACACACACACACACATTCTCTCTCTCCTCCTCTCTCCCCCGACCCGTGGCCCGCCATGGTGGTCGAGAGAGTACACTGTGGAACCAGACTCCTGATTAGAATCCCCGCCCTGCCATTCTTGGGCTTGGTAAACTTCAACACGTTATTAAATCTCTCCAGACCTTGGTTGCAAAAGCAGGAACATACATGCTTCAAAGACTATGAAATTAAATGACTCTCCATGTGAAAAGTGTCTTAAGAACAGTGCTTATCATATATAAAAATTAAGCTAACCACCATCATTATTACCTTCATACTCACAAGACCCAAGAGGCAGGTGAGGCAAGACCAACTTAACTCCATCTAACAGATGGAAAACCGGGCAAAGAAAGAACAAGTAGCTTGAGATCATGTACCTGGTTGGCGTCTACTGCTCTCTCCACCATACCATGGAACCTACAACAATCCAAAAGCATATGATGAAAATTTCAAGCATCTCAACAATATTTACATGTTAGTCACTTTAGTCGCATCCAACTCTTTGTGACTCCATGGACTATAGCCCTCCAGGCTCCTCTGTCCATGGGATTTCCCAGACAAGAATACTGGAGTGGGTTGCCATTTCCTTCTCCAGGAGATCTTCCCAACCCAGGAATTGAACCCAGGTCTCCTGCATTGTAGGTAAATTCTTTACTGTCGTCTGAGCTACCAGGGAAGCCTCTACAACTACTATACACCAAATGCTAGCTACCCCTTCTCTGGCTACCCCTAGGAAACAAGATTCCAAGTTTTCCAAACCCATCGTGTTGATCCTCTAATCTCAGGAGGCAAATGTGGTATCCTTCATTTCATCCACTGGGAAACAGAGCTAAGATAACAAGCATTTGACCTAGCATCTACCATAGATCCCCTCCACAGGGGAGACAAAAGTGGGAGAACTTAGGTATCTGTCCTTCAAACATGGAGGAGAAGGCCAGAGGTACTTAGAAAAAAATCATTAAAGAACAACAGAGAGGTATACACGTCAATGCTACCCTCTTGATTCTTCCCACCCTCTCCTTCTCCCGCTGTGTCCACAAGCCCATTCTCAACATACACATCTCTATTCCTGCCCTGCAAATAGGTTCATCAGTACCATTTTTCTAGATTCCATATATATAAATTAATTTACATATATACACTGCTTATGTGTAAAATAGGTTAACTATTGGGAAGCTGCCATGAGGCACAAGGAGCCCAGCCTGGCACTGTGATGACCTAGATGGGTGGGATCAGGAAAGAGTGTAGGAGGGAGGTTCAAGGGAGAGGAGATAGATGTGCATACAAGGTTGATTCACGCTGTTGCATGGCAGAAACCAACGCAACACTGCAAAGCAATCATCCTCCAATCAGAAAAACAGAAGAACAATGGAGGGGTGGGTGCCATCAATGCTGAGCTCTGGTGGAGCCAACAAGAGCAAGAAGTATCCAGCTAGGCTGAGTTGAGTGTCAGCTAATAAAGCTGGGAAAATGTTGTGGAGCAGGTAGGATTCAAGTGAGGCTTTCCGGAAACAAATCTTGTTTCCATGACAGTTCACTTTATGTGTTAACTTGACAAGGCCACGTGGGGCTGAGGTAAGAGGTCAAACCTTATTCTGGTGGTCTGGGAGGGTGTTTCTGGATGAGATCACCATTTGGACCAAGCCAACTGCCCTCCCTAATGTAAGTGGGCCCAAGCAGTTGAGGACTGAATAGAATAAACAGGCCAGGTAAGAGAATTTCTTCTGCCTGCCTGCGCTCTGGGACATGTGTTCTTCCTTGCCTTCAGACTCAAACGGAAGCATCAGCTCTTACCAGGTCCAGAGTCTGCTGGCTTTTGGACTAGAACTTTACACCAGCAGCTCTCCTGGTTCTCAGGCCTTTGTACTGAGACTGGAACTATCCTCTCCACTTTCCTGGGTCTCCAGGATCCAGCAGATTGTGGGACAACTCAGCCTCCCTCATCAATGAGCCTGTTTCACACACACACCCTCTGCTGATTCTGTTTCTCTGGAAAACTCAGACTAATACGCTACCATTGACCTGGCAGATAAGAAGGGGGAAGAAAGCTTCCAGAAGCCTAAGAAGCAAAATGAAAAGGCAAGAAGGTGGGAGCAAATAAATGCAGAAGGACATGAGAGAGTAGCTCTGAAGGGGAAATGGGGACAAACGAGAGGAATGAGAACTGTGAGGTAGACCAGATGGCCTGAGAACAGTGCTGCCTTCCATACATGACCTTCATGCAGGTGGAGAGGCAGAATGCTATGATATTGGGATTCACAAGAAAGCTGAATTTTAGGGAAAGGAATCCTACATAGATAAAAGCAGCAGAGACTGGAGCAAGATGGCCACTGTATTTGACCAGGTAGGAGGACAGGGGTGCGTGTGGCAGTGTGCAGGGGCAGACTGACAGGAAATCTCTTCCTCCTTTCAAAGCACTAGACTCTCACACTCCCTGTGACTTAATCAACATTTTGGGAGCAGTTCAACTCCCTGCCCATGTGCAAAGGCCAAAGAGCCCAAGGAGAAGGCCACCTGCCAGCCCCTAATTATCTGAGATAACAATTCCCAAGTCCCTCACTTGACCCCTCTGGACCTCAATTTCCGTATCTGTGAAATGGAGACCCAACCTGTTTTCCTCAGAGGAAGATTGTGAAGATAAAGCGTGTGAGGTGAAAGAACATCACAGCAGGAAGTGACCCCATGAGAAGGCGGGCACCCGTGGAAATTGCTCTGGTGTAAAGTCTGATGAAAGCACGGAATCAGCCAGCAGTCCACTGGAAAAGCAGGCATTTCTGGAGGACTGCAGAGGATCACTTCCATAAAACACACCCGGGGTCTATTTAAAGTTGTAGAAAAACAACTTGCTAAACCTCAGCAATGACTCACCAGCACACACCCTTACCATCCCCACTACTGCCGGGATGTCACGGCAGGCTCAGGTGAGATCAGGTGGCAGGAACATTCAGCCATGTTTAAGAAAACACTCAGGTCTTGCTCTGTGGTGGCGGGGGTGAAGTCTGCTGACTGGGGACCAGGGGATGGGACGCTTAGTTAAAGCAAGACATGCTGGAGAAGACAAGTGCGGAGTCAAACAGTTCCTACAACTTGCTTGAAATCCCACAGTCACAAACCCATAATGACACTCACCCCAGAATCTCAGGGCATCCCCTTCCCTCCAGCGAACTCCATCAAGGGCAAGATTCTGCCGGTGGTTAAGTCTCTGTCAAGCACAACCACTACAGAAAAGAACTATAAGCGCCCCAGGCCTGAATATGAACGGAAACCGGAAATATCAAACTCCGATAAATCAGGAAGCTCAAATCACTGGCGCTGTAAGCAAACAAATGATCCAAGAGCAAGTTAATGTTGGCGATGTAATAGTAACAGCTTCACTCAGAGAGCTGGCCATGAGCCTGGTTCTGTTTCCCAGTGCCTTCCATGTCTTACCCTTTCATTCTCACAGCCCTGGAAGGTATCATCTCCATCTCCCAGGTGAGGAAACCAAAGCATGAAGAGGTGAAGAGAACTGCACACGCTCACTAGCAAGAAACGGAGCTGGGATTCAGACGCATGCAAGAGTCTGTCTCCCAAATCTGTGCTCTTTGGAAAGTGCTGAAGTACAACCGAGTGTTCTCTACCTTCCATCTCTAAAGGGCAAAAACTGGGATTAATACTCTAGAAACCTCTGCCCAGCGAGAAAGTCAGAGAGAGAATGTCTTGTCTCTTGGCTTTTCTGATTTCTCTAAAATGAACATGATGTGTTTCCACAGAAAAATAGAAACCAAACCTAACCAATTTTTTTCAGTGACCGCCCCACCCCCCGACCCAAACCCTCCTGCAAATCCCTCCCACGTAGCTCCCAGGAGGTGAGCAGCACAGAGCTCGCCAGCCCACCTGAACACTCAGCCTATCCAGAGAAGCCCCTCAAAAACAGAAATGCAGATGCCATCCCCCCACACACCCCCACCCCCAGGAAGGCTGCACGTCAGGCAGGCTGCCAAGAGGCTAGGCTGGAATCTGCTGCTGTCTACCCAGTGATCCAATTAAGAAATGTTGGTTAATGGGGGGAGTACAATTAAAAATACATCAGCCCTGTCTTAAAAAACTCACCTGTCTTTTTCAAGAACTTACTCAACAAAGCCAAGAGCTCTGTTGGCTAGACATTAGCCAGCAGAAGGCCCCTGGACTCGTCTTTAAGACTTCCTAGATGAGGGAAAAATTCCCCAGTTGCCCCAAAGAATTTGATGGACAAGCGTCAAGAGAGATGACTCAGGCCCGAGAACACTCTAAGGCTTCCAGACGAGAGTCTGGACTGCCTCCATAGCTTCTTGTGGTAAGTGGACATACACAGTTCATGCTTGAGGCTGTTACAGAAGGTCTTCCTGGGCACTGGGCAAAGGCTCCTTCAGGAGGAGACAAGGAAGTGAGAACCACAGGTGTCCAGCTCACCCGCACTGGCGGGCACTGACACAAGTCAGAAAAAAGGAAGAACCTTCAACAGGTTTTTTTTTTTCATCATGAACAACTTACAGGGCTTATCTGTCTTAGGGGAGGTACATAGACTGTATCACGCCCCACCCCACCCCTGCCCCAGGGAAAACTCTAAGCCAGCCTGAAGAGTGGTACAGATGAACCAACAAAACCCACCGACTGGTCCCTGGACATTTCTCATCTGCTCAAGTTTGCAAAAGACTAGTTGTATAAAGTTACTGTGATGTGCTTGCTAACATACATTGTTTCAGGAATCCTGAATGAATTCATCTCTATAAGGGTTGACTGCGGCTGCCCAGAGGGCCTAGCACCCTAACAGGGCTCCTCCTCACACGTCCCTCTGCCCCAGTCCACATGCAGCTAGGGGGCTCCGCAGCACTCCCTCTCTGCTGTCTGGAAGGCCAGGCATCATCTGTCCCAAGCTGAGCCGGTACGTGGCAGGGGGAACTCTGCCTGGCAATCGCAAGCCTGGGCTGGGGCCCCAGGCCTGGCATTGTTCCAGCTGTGGAGGGAGGGGCAAACCTCTTCCTTCAGTTCTTACACCTGCTGGACGAGAGGCATGTTCTGCTCAGGTCATAGGGCTTTCTATGAGAATCAAATGAGATGACGTAGGTCATGGCGCCTCAAACACATCAGAGGCCCCACGCTGGGAGACATTAGCCATTCATTGCATCAAATCACAGAATGGAAGGCATCAAAACTGAGACCTGGAAGGGAGCCCTGATGCTAAAGTAAGAGTCAGGATGCAGGAGGCAAGACCATGGCCACACGGAATGGAATCAATCTGCTTCTCATCGTCACAGCAGAGGAAGAAATTGGGTGAATCTGTTCAGGGCCAACCTTTGTGGGGGCTTAGAAGGAGCTTGCACCAACCCTCTAATTATGTCCCCCATCCAGATGCTAGGCGATACCCCAAATGCTACTGCCAACACTTTTCTCTGGGCAAAGAACTGGCCTGTGCCCCCTGGGTAGCAGATGCCAGGCGTGTGTCATCCCCAACGCCAAGGATCAGAAGCAAAATTCAGCCCCTTGCCCTTGCCTGTGACATACAAACTTAGCAGACAGAAAAAAACACCATGTTATATTTCTATAAGAAATTTCTTAACATTATAAGAAAACAAAAATTGCTTTTTAATGACCCCTAAAAAAATACACAGAATCCTTACATTGTTGTTAGTGGAAGTACAGCCAACCAATGCACGCACTGATGTGAACTGACCCATTAGGTCCTTCTCCGAAAGACACCCAGCAAATCCGCCTGGGGAATGTGTCCTGCCTACCACCCTGTCCCATGGGAAACATTAAAAATCAGCTGAAATGCACAAAATTTTTCCCAGGTTCATCCTCTCCCAGCTTCCCACTGGCTCCAGCCCGCCAGCCACACTGACTCAGTTAACCTGCTCCTCTGGCCTGTGATGTGGTGACGGCCTCCCCCTTTCCAGTGTTCCCAGAGGAGCCTGAGCGTTTTCTCATTGTTCCCTGACTCCAAGTGACAGAAGCAGAAACAAGAATTCAGGGCAAGAATGCAGGAACGCAATGAAGACGGAAGATGACAGTACCGCCCCTCGAGTGAACCTTCACTGTAGTCTCAGCTCTGCCACTGAACTCTTTCTGTGACCCTGGGCAACTCATCTGACCTCTTCCAGCTCTAGTGCTGTCATCTGTAAGAGGAGGAGATTGGGGGAGAATAACTTAAGGTTCTTTCTAGCTCTAATATTACAGATTCCAAACAGTGATGTGGAATTTTCACTTCCTCTTCTAAGTTTCTTTCGAGGTTCCTCTTAACATGCCCAGTGATAAGCAATTTTCCAGAGTCAACAATACCTTTATTCTACATGTGGTCCTGCATAATGTCCAAGAGGAACGTGCCTTTAAGACTTAGTTACGGGTCAGCCTTTAGTGGGGGCTGCTGAGGGGTTACTGCCTGCTCAAGAAAGCTCAGCGAATCCCTCTGGGGCCACAACCTCAGTGACCCCTCCATTCCCAGGGCTCTGCCATGCTGTTTGCCGCACGCACACACTGCCATGGGAACACCCAAAATGCTGCTTCTAGATCTTCTGTTTTCTATCGCACATCCTCGTCCATCACAAATTCCTACTTTCCTCTTGGCCAAGAAAACCTGAATCAGCTAAAAGTAACTCAGTTCTGAAAATTCAAGTGAGATAACGAGTAATTCTCAGTCCCTCCACTACTGAATTTCTATGCAAATGAATTCCACATGTTTCCAGGAGGTATTTCCTCCGTATGAATTCATAAGAGCAAGGGAAACTACTCTCATCCTCTCCACCCCACGTTCTCCCAAACCCGTATGCCACGAGCCACAGACCCAAACCCTTTAAAGCCCCAGCCTGTTGATGGAGCAGCGAGCCTCTGACCCTGGGCCTTCGCGTCAACTCTGATTCACAGTGCAATAACAACTTAGCATCAGTTTGTCACTAGCTGCTTGACACGTTCATCTGATCTACCCATCTAAACTGTAAGCTTGGGGGCCAAGACTTTTCCCTTATAACTCACAGACAGTACTTGGCAAGGCCTGGTGCTTCCACCCGGGAGGCCTCAACCCCAGTGACTCCTCCCTCCTACTACTTCTGCCTCTCCATACCTCCCACCTTGTAGCCTCAGGGATGACCCTAGTGGAGAAAGGAAAAGATGCCTGCTGTCCTCCTCCCCTCACATCCTGACTCCTCCCTCCACTACCCAGTTTGTGAAGATTTACAACTGATTACAAAGTTCCAGAGTGAAACAGACATGACTGAACACTACTTTGGAGCAGGGCTTGAACTACTTTCCTCCAGGGACACATCAATGCCAAGTGAGGCTCACAGCTTGAGGAAGACTCTCCCAGGCATGTGCAGAGAGAAAGCACTTCTCAGCTTCCAGTCCTAACACTGTCTCACACAGCCCTCTCAAGAGCATACTAAAATACCTGAGTATAGTGATGAAGGAATGATGTGCAATCAAGATACACACATGCCCCCCCCCAAAAAAAAAGTTTTGCTATATTAACTATTACCGAAGAGAAATTACCTGAGAGATTCTCCATAATTGACCACAATATATTAATGCCAAAAAAGCAGTAGTTTTCAAGCTTCAAGCCCCCAACTCACTGCCTATATCATTCCCAAGCTTTCAGTGCACTCTTCATTCATGAGCAGCCTGCAACCATGAATCTTTGAACATGTCAGGAGGACTGTAAAGACAGGCAGCCACAGCCCTGTGGGAAGTGGTCTCAAACCACATGCAAAACCAGTGTCAATGGAAAAATAAAAGGTGCTGAGCCCTCAGCCCACCTGCTACCACTTGCCTGTACACACCCGCCAAACAGGCCTCCTTTCTGACCTTGGCCCCAGGCACTGAAACACTGCCATGGCACTCAGCAAAGCACTTTGCACTCCCTGGAGCTAAATCACCATCATAATTGTTACTGTTCTTTGATAGCAAGGCAGGCTGAGCAGTGCTTTAAAATGCATTTGCAGCTCCAAAACTATAGGGCAACAGGCAGTTTCAAAGCATTTAGCTGGATACTGAGATCAGTGCAGAAACCTATCTGTCTCCATGACAGGAGGTGATAATGTGACATTTCACAAGTTTCAAAACAGCAGGGGAAAACCTCCCCTCTATTATTTGTAGCAATGCTGGACTTCCAACACACTCTTGGCGTGAACTGTGAATCACTCTAATTATTCAGCAGGCTGAATACCCAGCCAACCAGCGTCCACAATCAGATCTGTGCCTGAACTTCTTGCAATGAGAACATTTTCAGCTTCTGTACCTGCAGGTTTCCCCACCAATACCATTTTCTCCAACAAATAACAGTGTGCAAAATTCTTTATTGAAAGGGGCTCCTATGTCCACAGTGGGCTCTGACAAACAACACATTTCCTGTTTTCCCCCCTCCCCAAGCACACCAATACCACCTCTCCACTTTAAGAATAAAACCAAGGACTCAGCATTATGCTACAAAAAATCAACAACGGAAAATCATCCCTGAAAGCACCATCCACTTCTGCTTTGAAACAGTGTCTGCTGCTGTCCTTCAAGAATCCCCCAGAAATTTAGGAACAGAGAACATCAGAACATACTTGAGGGAAGGAATATATGCAGTGGCTATGTCTCCAAGGCTCAAATCCTGCTTCTGCTACTTTCTAGTTGTGTGGGTTTGGGTGGACTCCAGGAGTTGGTGATGGACAGGGAGGCCTGGTGCGCTGCGGTTCATGGGGTCGCAAAGAGTCGGACGCGACTGAGCGACTGAACTGATACTGACACTGACCTTATCCAAGTTACTAAACCTCTCTGGTTTCAATTCTCTCTGATACAAGAGACAAGAGAAGCTTCAAACTTCCGCAGTTGAAAGGACTGAGTATAAGATTAACACATATGTCAGGTTCTGTGATATGATTCACATCATGATGGTTCAATGTCAGTTAGTAATGCTAATAATTAACAATGCTCTCCCAAGGACTAACAAGCCTGGCTAATAGCAGTCTGCCACAGACTGGGGAAGAGAGTGAGCATGAATGTTCGCCTCACTGTACCAGTAAGATGCTTATCACTGCCCAATGCCCCTGCCCTTCTTTACCATCTCTCTTCTTGGGACTAGGGCTGCCTGCTCAGATTTGCTCAGTGATGGATCATGAGAGTCATCACTGAGCAAATGGCAAGAAGAAATAAGGTATTAATTTCCAATGTTTAAAAACTGTCAAGTGGGGGCATGAAACTCAGGAGCTTTAAGTACCTCAGCAAAAACCTGAAAGGCAAGTAACTTTTATAAACACATTTTAATCCCTTAAAATCAGTAACATGTTTTTTCCTTCACCTCTTTCTCTCAACACCATGGTTATACCTACACCTGCAACAGCTCACTCAGATGCATTTAAAAGTCTCAACCACAATCATTTGGGGGTGGTGTTTTCTACGAATTTATAGAGATGCACGATCCTATTAATAGTTATTTTTTTTAATAAGCTTGAAGAAAACTCTCCAAGATCAGCCTATGCTGCTGAGGACAGAATTAATCCAGGATCTACTTGCTTCCTCCTTGTAAGAAAAGTAGAAACTTCAGCAAGAAGTGAGTTTCGAGCCATTCCTTATTTATGTCCCCTTAAAAGCACTTCCACAGGGACCACCACACCCCAGGCAAAAAGAAACTCATCTCACCGGAGGGAAGCCTGGTCTTCCTATTTCCTCTATTTGGGGGCTCTGTTCAATTGGAAAAACATTAGGAAAAAAAAAAAAAGCATAAACAAGACCCTATGGATCAAAATCAGAAAGGGGGTCAGGAGAACGCTCACTGCTTTGCATGACACTAACGTTAGAGCCTCATTTCTAGTCCAAAGTATTGCAAGAACCAGTGGCTGCACCAGTCACTACATCCGGGTATCCGTGAGGAACCACCGGCAAGATCACCTGTCAGAATCCTATACACTAACCCACCACGAAACTGGGAAGAGAGGGCAAAGTCCTGTCCATGGTCTGAAAAACCCTTCTGGGATTTTTCAGAAATTGGAAACTGCCTGATTTTTCACAGCACAGCCGTACACAAGTAGGCCACAGAGCAGTGTCTCTCCCTCTGGCCTTCTCAGAATTGCCGGGGAACATGGTCAGCAGGAAAGGGCCAGGCCCTCCCTGACTCCGGGAGCCTGGGCTCCTGGAGCTGTCATCGTTTGCCTCTTTGGAAAATTAAATACTTGCTTATCAGGTATTAGAGAGGACATCGCTTTGGTGAAGCTGAAAACTTCAAAGATCAAGATGACTTCTAAGCTTCAGTGAAACTGAAAACTTTCAAAGATCAAGATGACTTCTACAATCATGTCCACGGCTAACACTCAACAGTGACTGAAAAGCACGGCCTCTCTCTCACGTCCCTCTCTCACCACGTCCCTCTCTCACCACGTCCACCCCACGCTCCAGAGGTCTCCCCGGGTCCCCACAGGGCAGGAGCCCCTCAAAGATGGACCAGTCACAAGGAAAGCACCCTGCTCTGATTGCACCCAGCTATTACCTTAAAACAATTACTCAAAAGAAGGACAAAGTGCTCGGCTTCAGTAAATCCCCGGACACCACTACACTTCATCACATTCCCCAAGCTTCATTTACTTTTTAAATCATCCTTTCTTCCTCTTTATTTTTACTTCCTTCAGCCACACAGAAGAACTGTCTGGGGGATTACAACAATTCCTCCGAACACTGTCCTGGGAATAAGAGTTCCAGGAGAGTCTTGATGGCAGCAGGGGAAGGAGAGAGGCATTCCTTAGGCACGGCCGAGAAAGGCAGACTGGGCAAAAGGAAGGAGAGGCGGGAAGAGACCCAAAGTTCACAAGCTGGACCTCAGAAAAGTGACCCAGAAGGCAGGTGCAAACAACTGTAGCATCTGCCCAGGGATGACAGCCTACCGCCAAGGGGAACTGCATAAACACAGAAATCACTTCCATTCTCCCCACTTCTGCCCAGAGTGTGCACCACAGTCCAGCTTCAAACCCTTTCGGGATTTCCAGAAACTGGAAACTGCCTGATTTTTCACAGCACGGCCATACAAGAGGAGGCCACAGAGCACTGTCTCTCCCTCTGTCCTTCTCAGAATCGCCGGGGACCGTGGTCAGCAGGAAAGGGCCAGCCCCTCCCTGACTCCAGGAGCCTGGGCCCCTTCATTCACTGTTAGCACTCCAGGTGAGTCTGTACACATCAGGTTTGAGATCCACTGCCATGGAGCCACCAAAAAATCTGCATTTGGAAGCCTGGAGAAGAAATAAAAATTAAAAAGAGTGAAGAAAGCTTATATGAACTATGAGATGCATCAGGAGAAGAAATCTGTGAAATATTGGAGTCCCAGAAGAAAAAGGAAGTGGAGGAGTAGAAAGCTAATTTAAAAGAAAAGAATGGCTGAGAATGTCCCAAATCTAGAAAATGATTTGGCCATCCAATTTCATGAGGTTCATACACTCCCAAATTCAACTTACACAGAATCCTCCAAGACATACTATAATAACCTGTCGAAAACTAAAGACAAAAAGAGAATCTTAAAAGCAGCCAGAGAACAGAAGCTTATCGCTTACAAGGGAATTCCAAAAAGGCTATGAAAAGATTTCTCAGCAGAAACTTTAAAGGCCAGGAAAGCATAGATGCTACAAAGTCCTCAGATAAAAAACCACCAACCAAATATACTTTACTTTGCAACGTTATCCCTCAGAAATAAAGGAAAGATAAATATGTTCCCAGACAAAAAGAAACAGAGTTCATCACTAGACCTGCCTTACAAGAAATGCTAAGAGGTATTCAAGCAGAAATGAAAAGATACTCAGTGACATGAGAACATACGAAACCATACAAAGGTAAAGGTTAATATAGTCAAATTCAGAATACTCTGATACAGTAATTAGGTACTGTGTTGACAACTTAACTCTACTAAAAGAAGTATTAAAAAATAGCAGTAACTGCATTTGCTAATGATGTTACAACATAAAGAAGTAAACTGTGATATTTAAAAAAAAAGAGTAAAAGAGTAGAGTTTTTATATACAATCAAACTTAAGTTGATTATAAGATAACACAGACTGCTGTATCAATATATAAGCCTCATGATGATCACAAAGCAAAAACATAGTTTTTAAAGGCAAAGAGAAGGGAACCAAAGCATACTGACTATGAAAAAAATCATCAATTCAAAAAGGAAGGTACCAAAAAAGGAAAAAAGGAACTACAAAACAGCCAAAAAAGCAGTAAGACAGCATTAGCAAGTCATTACCACTATTACTCAGAATGTAAATGAACTGAATTATCCAATATAAAGGCACTGAGTGGGTGGATGGATTTGTTTTTAAAGACCAAAATATATGCTACCTATAAGAGACTCACTTAGCTTTATGGACACATACATGCTCAAAGCGATACAACGGAAAAATATATATAAGTGGAAACCAAAAGAGCAGGGATAGCCATATCTTTATCAAATAAAAGAGACTAACTCAAAAGCTGTAACAAGAGATCAAGATGGTCATTACATAATGATAGAAGGATCAGTTCATCAAAAAGATGTATCACAAACATATGCACTCTACATCAGAGCACCTAAGTATTAGCAGATGTGAAGGAAGAAAAAGACTCCAGCAAACGAATCTGTAGATCATTCAGATAGAAAATCAGTAAAGAAATATTGGATGTGAATTAAACTGTAAACCAAACAGACCTAACAGACATCACAGAACGTTCCATCCAACAGCAGCAGAATACGTATTCTCAAGTGTACCTGGCAAAGTCTACAGGACAGATCACATGCTAGCTCACAAAATAAGTTTTGGTAAACCATTGTTGTTGCTCAGTTACTCAGTCATGTCTGACTCTGCAATCCCATGGACTGCACTTCACTATCTCCTGGAATTTGCTCAAACTCATGTCCATTGAGTCAATGATGCCATCTAACCATCTCATCCTATGTTGCCCCCTACTCCTCCTGCCCTCAATCTTTCCCAGCATCAGGGTCTTTTCCAATGAGTTGGCTCTTTACATCAGGTCACATCAGTGAGCTCTTAGCAAACATAAGAAAACTGATATCATACCAAGTATATTTTCCAACCACAATGCTATAAAACTAGAAATAACAGGATTAGGGTTATATGGGGAAATACACATGTGGAAATTAAACAACATATTCTTGAATAACCAATGCATCATAGAATAAATCAAAAGGGAAATCAAACAATGTCTTGAAACAAATGAAAATGAGAATATACCAAATCTAACAAGCTGCAGCAAAAGCCATTCTAAGAAGGAAGTTTAGGGCAGTAAAAAGTTAGATTAAGAAAAAAGAAAGCTCTCAAAAGAACAACCTAACTTTATACCTCAAGGAACTAGAAAAACAACTAAGCCCAGAGTTAGAACAAGGAAATAAAAGATGAGAGCAGAAATAAAATGAAATAGAAAATAGAAAAAAAATTAAGAGCAGCTAATTTTTAAAATTTTAAATTAATTAAATTTAATTAAAATTAATTTTAAAAATTAATTCTAAAAAACTAAGAGCAACTTTTTTTTAAAGAAGATAAACAAAATTGGCAAATCATTAACTAGACTAAGAAAGAAAAAGATGACTCAAAATCAGAAATGAGAGGAGACATGACAACTGAAACCATGGGAATGCAGAAGATTCCTTTGTATTATACACAAAGAAACTGGATAACCTAGAATAAATTCCTGGAAAGATAATCTATCAAGACTGAATCATGAAGAAGGAAGAATTTTGAACAGGCCAGGACCAGGCTTCATTGCTGAACTCTACCAAACATTCAAACAAGAATTAAAGTAAATCCCTCTCAAATTCTTCCCCAAAAGAGGAGAGAGTATTTCCAAACTCATATTACAAGGTAAATATTACCCAAAGCCAGATAAAGACTCTAAAAGAAAACTATAAGCCAATATATCCCTATTGAATACAGATGTGAAAATTCTAAAAATAAACCAAATTCAACAGCACATTAAAAGGACTGTACCATAATCAAGTGGGATTTATCCTGGGATGCAAGGATGGTTCAACATATGCAAATCATTCAGTGGGATACAACACATTAATACAAAGAAAATTAAAAATTACCAGATGCAGGAAAAGCACTTGACAAAAATAAAACCTTTCATGATAAAAACTCTTAACTGAGTGGGCATAAAAGGAACACATCTCAATATAATAAAGGCCATGCGTGTGTGCATGCTAGTCACTTCAGTTGTGTCTGACTCTATATATTGGCAAATCCATAGCTAACCTCATACTCAATGGTGAAAAGTTGAAAGCTCTTCTCTCTAAGATCAGGAATAAGACAACTTCCACACTCCTACCACTCCTACACTACATAGTTCTGGAAGTCCTAGCCAGGAGGGAAAAAAAAGGTATCCAAATTGAAAAGGAAGGAGTTAACTGTCTGAGTTTGCAAATGTCATGATTTTATATATAGAAAACCCTAAACACTCCACCAGAAACTATTAGAATAAGCTAATTCAATAAAGTTGCAGGATACAAAATCAAGAAACAGACTCAATTGTTTCTATATACTAACAACAGGCTATCTGAAAGAGAAATTAACCACTCCTTTTGCAAGAGCATCAAAATCAATACTTAGGAATAAACTTGATCAAGAAGGTGAACGTTCTGTATGCTGAACACAAAGACAGGGATGAAAAAAGTTAAAGACAACAAACAAATGGAAAGCTACCCTGTGTTCCTGGATTGCTAGAATATTGTTAGAATGTTAAAATTCCTTAACTACCTAAAGCAATATAGAGATTTGCTGCAGCTCCTGCTGCTGAGTCGCTTCAGTCATGTCCGACTCTGTGCGACCCCATAGACGGCAGCCCACCAGGCTCCCCCGTCCCTGGGATTCTCCAGGCAAGAACACTGGAGGGGGTTGCCATTTCCTTCTCCAATGCATGAAAGTGAAAAGTGAAAGGGAAGCCGCTCAGTCGTGTCCGAGTCTTAGTGACCCCGTGGACTGCAGCCTACCAGGCTCCTCCGTCCATGGGATTTTCCAGGCAAGAGTACTGGAGTGGGCAGCCATTGCCTTCTCCGTCAGATTCACTGCAACCCCTACTAAAACTTACTTGAGCTTTGTCCCTTTTTTTTGGAGGTGGGGGTTGGATTTGGGGAGGAGAGTGGTTTGTTTACTGAGCCACGTGGCATGTGGAATCTTAGCTCCCCAAACTCATGTCGGCTGCATTGGAAGGACAGTCTTCACCACTGGACTTCCATGAAAGTTCCCAACCCTAAAATGTAGATGGAAGCACAAAAGATGCTGAAACGCCAAGGCAATCTTGAAAAGGAAAAATAAAGCTAGACACATGACACACTTGGTGTCAAAGTATACCACAAAGCTACAGTAATCAAAACAGTGTGGTGCTGGCATTAAAAACAGACGTCTGACAGTGCAACAGAATAAAGAGACCAAAACAAGGGAGCCAAAAATACTCAATGGGAAAAGGATCTCCCTTCAATAAATGATGGTAGGAAAGCTCATGACATGAATGAAATTGGACCCCTATCGTACCCAACTCAAAAACCAACTAACAATGGATTAAAGACCTAAACATAAAACTTGAAACCATAAAATTCCTAGAAGAAAACATGGGCAGAAATCTTCCTGTCATTGGTCTTGGCAACATTTTCTTTTGGATACATACCAAAAGCACAAGCAACAAAAACAAAGGCAAGTGGCACCATGTCAGATTATAAAGCTTCTGCACAGCACAAGAAACAAAATGAACAGGAAACGTATGGGATGGGAGAAAATATTTGCAAACCATTTATCAAATAAGGGGTTACTATCCAAACTATATGAGGAAATCATACAACTTAATAGCAAAAATCCCAAAGAATCCAATTTAGAAGTATGTGGAGAACCTGAATAGACATGTTTCCAAAGACAATATACAGATGGCTGACAAGTACATGAAAAGGAACTAATTATCAGAGAAACTACAAGTCAAAACCACAATAAGACATCACCTCACACTTGTTAGCAGAGCTATTATCAAAAAGACAAGAGGTTAAGTGTTGGCAAGGATGTGGGAAAAAGAAATCCTTGTGCACTATTGGGAGGAATGTAAATTGGTATAGTCACTATGGAAAACAGTATGGCGGTTCCTCAGAAGATTAAAACCAGAACTGTCTTATGATCCAGCAATCCCATTTCTAGTATGCACGCAAAGGAAACAAAAACAGGATTTTGAAGAGATATGCAGATTATATGCTCTTGAGCATTGATGCTCTTATTACATGCTCACTGAGCATTATTCACAATAGGCAAGAAATGGAAAGACCCTAAGCATCCATCACATGGTGCATAGATAAAGATCATGTGGTGGGTGTGTGTGCATATATGTGTGCGTGTATGTATACACAATATATATGTATATATTGTGTATATTTTTAGGTAAAAAGATCTCAGATCCCATGGTCACTTCCAGAGAAAGGAAATGCCTGATTGGGAATAAAGGTGGAGAGAAGCCTACCACCCCATTCCTCTTAGTCTCTGGAATCTTGAACTATGTCAATACCTTTTTACCTAACACACCTTTTAATTGCTTATACTTTAAAGAGGATTTGGGCTGAGCAGAAAAGAAATAGAAGTAAAAATAATGATTTTGGAATAAACAGAAGTAGCAGCCTTGGGGTGGTGTTCCAGGGTTTTCATGGTTTCCTCCATGGGAGCGCTTTGCCTGCCTGAGTTTACTGCATGGGCTGCAGAAGGCGGGGTGGAGACAACCCAGCTTCCAGCCAAGGGATCGGTACCCTCTAAGTTCCTCAAGAGGCTCCTCATTTGTTCTCTTCCTGAATTCTGTCTCCCATGTGGACTGTACACTTTTTGCAAGAAAAGGCTATTCCTCAACCACCTTAACATTTCTCTTGTTGCCTAGAGTCAATTGATGCCTCCAGCAACATAGGACAGATCATTTAGAGACAGACCCTGAGTTCTGGAATTAAGTTTCTGGAAGTAATGATAAAAGCTTGTTTTGAATTGTTCTGCCTGATTATAAAGTATATGTTTCTCTATGAAGACAACAGCCTCCCCTTTTCCTCTTAGAGCCACACAACAACCCAGGAAACACAGGGAAACAACATTCCTCATAACCAAGTTTACAACAAAATTCTGCCCTTGTGTTTGGATTTCTGCTGAATACAGAAATCCCTGAAACCATCTCCCTCTTCTCATTCCCTCTTCCCCTCAGTGAGAACAAACCCAGCCACATTTCCTTTGAATTTCATGTCTTCAAGGGAGTCTGATTAAGGTTGGTCAAGGCACATTAGTTGACAAATGAGGCCAGAACATAATGTATAGGAGAAGCTATGAGACAGCAACTGTGTCATGATGAGGGGAGAACAGGTAATTCAACAGTACTGAGTCGATCTCATCTGTCTCTGCCGGAATCAAAAACCCACTTACAGCTTACTTCACTCCCACCTGTACGTACACACACACACACACACACTGGAACCTATTAGGTAAAGGGAGAGGGATTCCAGGCTGCCTCAAAGCCACCTCCCTGGGCTTGACAGAGTTAAAAAAATTCAGTTTGGCTCAAGCATTCTCAGATAGCAGAGAGTATATGTGTTTGAACTGCTGAGTTGGATAATTTTCTGCTTATTCCTTAAATATAAGTGGGGATGTTATAAATAACTTAGTGGGGATGTTATAATAAGTTGCATAGCATCAGTCTCACTATTTTAAAAGCAGTCTCTGAAATGTCTGGATGCTGTTAGAAAATGCTATGAAGTTAGTGGATACCTTGTCCATGGACTTGGGAGGAAATCCTACACAGTGCTAGGTGCTAAAGACACGAGCAGGCCCCTGTGGGTGTTTGTAAGAGGGGGATTAACAGTTTTATAAAATGCTAGAATTTACAGTAAAGTGCTTTACATGTCATCACTTTGCATCTGTACAAAAACCCCATCAGATACATGATGTTCATTACCATCCTAAGAATCAAGTCACAGAGCTCGAAAGCAGACCTTCAGAGCCCACACTAAGAGGTTCTCCCACAGCTCCAAGCAGCCTCTCAGCCATGACCTTTCCAGGCCAGCTAATGTAAGGGCTTCACAGAGAAAGAAACCGATAAATCAGGTCATGTTCCCGAGGTCACAGAGCATGTCCATGGAGAAGCCTTCCTGTGTTTGTGCTATTTAACAAGAGTGACCATGTCAACTGGAATACTCAATTTAGGGACTAAGAAAGCCTCATACCTATACTACTGTCTATCTGCTTTCTGACTCTGAAAGGACTATGTCAACTAATTTATATTTTTTTGTTTTTCATATCCATGCAGGTTAATAAGAAAGATTCAAATGGGGCTGTGATTTTAATTTCCAGGTGAGATACAATTAAACATTAGCTGACAAATAGAAAGCCTTGTGAGCCTCCGTGACTCCCACCACTCTTGGAAGGCCCTTGCTCATTCTTCTCAATATGTTCAAATCTAAATCACAGTCCAAGGTTGAGCTCCAGAAGCCCAGTGTGTGTGCATTTGCATATGTGTGTGTGTGTGTGTGTGATGCAGTTCTGAACACACCCAGAATAGGTAGCATAGAGAATGGAAAAACACGCACCTCAGAATCTGAGACAAATCCCAACCTTGCCACTTAATGGCTCTTCGGGAACGTCATATCATTTTGTTTCACTTCTCTCACATGTAAATAAGGAGACAACTTTGTACCTTGGAGGATTATACCAAAGATCAAAGGAGATAAAGGTTTACCCTGGTATGGGGCTGGCATGTAAGTGTTTAATAAATCACTATAAACTGTGGAAAACTCTTAAAGAAATGGGACTACCAGACTACCTGACCAGTCTCTTGAGAAACCTGTATGCAGGTCAGGAAGCAACAGTTAGAACTGGACATGGAACAACAGACTGGTTCCAAATCAGGAAAGAAATACATCAAGGCTATATATTGTCACTGTGCTCATTTAACTTATATGCAGAGCACATCATGAGAAATGCTGGGCTGGATGAAGCACAAGATGGAATCAAGATTTCTGGGAGAAATATCAATAACCTCAGATATGCAGACAACACCACCCTTATGGCAGAAAGTGAAGAGGAACTAAAAAGTCTCTTGATGAAAGTGAAAGAGGAGAGTGAAAAAGTTGGCTTAAAGTTCAACATTCAGAAAATGAAGATCATGGTATCTAGTCCCATCACTTCATGGCAGATAGATGGGGAAACAGTGGAAACAGAGTCAGACTTTATTTTGGGGTCTCCAAAATCACTTCAGATGGTGATTGCAGCCATGAAATCAAACGACGCTTAATCCTTGGAAGCAAAGTTATGGCCAACCTATATAGCATATTGAAAAGCAGAGACATTACTTTGCCAACAAAGGTCCAAGGCTAGTCAAGGCCATGGTTTTTCCAGTAGTCATGTATGGATGTGAGAGTTGGACTGTGAAGAAAACTGAGCACCAAAGAATTGATGCTTTTGAACTGTGGTGTTGGAGAAGACTCTTCAGAGTCCCTTGGAGTGCAAGAAGATCCACCAGTCCATCCTAAAGGAGATCAGTCCTGGGTGTTCATTGGAGGGACTGATGGTGAAGCCAAAACTCCAATACTTTGGCCACCTTATGCGAAGAACTGACTCATTGGAAAAGACCCTGATGCTGGACAAGATGGAAGGCGGGAGGAGAAGGGGACGGCAGAGGATGAAATGGTTGGCTGGCATCACCGACACGATGGACATGAGTTTGAGCAAGCTCCAGGAGTTGGATATGAACAGGGAGGCCTGGCATGCTGCAGTCCATAGCGTCACAAAGAGTCAGACATGACTGAGCGACTGAACTGTCCAGCTGGAGGGCACACGGTACACCTGATACCCTCACTTCCAGCGCCAACTGCAAGTTCAGAGATCCTCAGGCTCAGTAACTCAGTAGAAGGAATCACTGAAAACTGCTGTGCTCACTGTTTGGTTTGGATACAGACAGAATCGGCCAAGGAGGAGAGAACGTGGGGCGGAGATGGAGCAGCAGCAAGTGCGTTTCCTTCCTTGGACTGACGCATGACAGCACACAGAACACTGTCAGCCAGACAGGGCCACCCCAGCCCCGGTGGTCAGAGTTCTCACTGGTGCTCGTTATGGAGGCATGACTGACTGTTGGGCAACAATAAAGACATATACTGGTTTCTGCCACCAGTTCTTAATATTTGGACTTTGGCCCTGGTTCCTGGCACAGAGCTCCTAAGACCATTAGAATCTCCTGCGTGATAAGACCAGCTTTTATTCTAATGAGGTAACTCTCTGTGGGCTCCCAGATGGGGGGCCAGTGAATAGAAAGACCAAGCCATAATTGGAAGCTTGGAACATTTGGCTCCATCACCTATTCTCCAGGGAGAAAAGAAATTTAGCTTTGCCTACATGATAAAGCCTTGATTCAAAAAAAGCCCCAAAGCACAGGGTTTAAAGAGCTTCCGGGCTGACAGACACATCTGTGCACCAGGAGAATGACATACCGCACTCTAGAAGGACAGGAACATCTGTATTTAAGACCCTCCTGGATCTCATTCTTCGTGTCTCTTCATCAGGGTGTTCATCTATAGCCTTTATTATATCCTCTGTAATAAACCAGGACCTGTGTTTTCCTGAGTTCTGTGAGCCTTTCTAACAAATTATCAAACCCAAGGTGGGGAGTCAGAAGTACAATTTGCAACTTGGCATCTGAGGCTGGTGTCTGAAGTAGGGGGGCAGCCATGTGGGACCAAGTCCTTAACCTGTGAGATCTGATGCCAACTCCAGGTAGACAGTGTCAGATTGCATTCCTGGACACTCAGCTGGTACCTGAGAATTGGTCAGTGGGGGGAAAAAGCCCACACATCGGGGGTCAAAAGTGCTGTGGGGGTGGTTGTATGAGAGTAAAGGAAAAGAAGGTGTCTTCATCAGACAGCTGCCTGCATGGATGATCTCCAACCCCTCCGAGCATGACTCAAAGTCCCCAGCTTAAACCATTCTTGATCTTTCTGGCATGGCCACACCCCATCCTAAGATGTGGCTAGCTCCCACCCAAAATCATACTGGTATTTCTGGAATATCCAGCCCCCACCCTGAATCACACTGTTCGACCTTGACAAAAGCCAGATCTCTTTGTGGGAAAGGTTAAATTTACCCCCCTGCAGAGGGTAAACAGCTCACTGTCATTTCAGATATGGAGTCAGATATGTGTGCTTAGTCACTCAGTCCTGTCCGACCCTTTGAGACCCCACGGATTGTAGCTCACCAGGCTCCTCTGTCCTTGGGGATTCTCCAGGCAAGAATACTGGAGTGAGTTGGCCATGCCCTCCTCCAGGGGATCTTCCCAAGGATTGAACCAAGGTCTCCCACATTGCAGGCGGATTCTTCACCATTTGAGCCACCAGGGAAGTGAAGAGATATACTGACTCATCGACACAGGGCCAAGACACCAGTCAGCCAGCCTCCTAGATCTGAAGCCAGCCCACTCTTCCCTACCATACCTCCCTGTGAAAGGGGGTAACGAGCAAGGCAGTGACAATGAGGAGGAAGAAAGAGAAATCCACCTACCATTTCCTCTTTACAATGAGAGTCTCTCTGAGAGAGTCTATGGTAGTCTAATTCTGTGGGAAATCTGCTTTACTTCCAGGACCGACAGGATGCAGTTTACTCTGATTCCGCCAAGTAGTTTGCCAGCCACCTTTGGGGAAGCTAACCTGGAAGTCAGCTAATCTAACGCATTCATCAGAATAAACTAGGTTCTGCTGTGGTCACAAACCACTCAGAGTCTCACTGGCAGCCAGCAAAGATTTGCCTCTTGTGTCTGCTCTGTGTGCATCATGGGTTGGCTGGTCCTCTGTGTCAGCCTTATTCTGGAATTGATGCCGACAGAGCAGCCCCCATCGGCACTAGTGCTGGTTAGTTACCACGGCAGAGGAGATAAAAAGAGCTGGGTGAAGTGTGCCACCTGAGCCATCACAAATACTTCCATTCACATTTTCCTTGGGAAACCAAACACTATGGTCACACCCAAGTTCACCTGGGTGAGGGTATACAATTCCACCAGGTGATCAGAGCAAGAGGAAGACCAGATACCAGTGAATCAGCCAACTCTGTGACACTCATTTCCCAACCAAAGCAGCAATGTCTCTGACAGGATGAAGGGGTTCTGATTGGGAATTTGGGGGTTTGAGCTGTGTGGGGTTTGCGCTTGTTCCCTAAAATGAAAGGATGGGTGGAAGATGTTTTCTACTGACTTCAAAGGGCAAGATGGAACAGCTGCAGAAGTACATGTTTTGGTTTCACACGTCTGCCATGCTTTGCGGTGTCAGAGCCAGATGTCCAAAGGGCCCATCACAGGAGTTTACTAGCCTCCCACCCCCAAAAGACTATTCCAACATAAGTCAACACAACAGCTAGAGCTGCACCAAGAGCTTGAAGGGTAACTGGAGTCTAAGACAAACAGCAGCAAGGTACACAGCTTCACCTTAATCTGCAAATCCAAGTGTATTGACTTATGATGTGAAACAACAGCATCATTTTAGTTGTAAGGAATCATGGTGAAGACAAGCACCAGAAGACATATGGCAGGAAAATGTCTCTTTTCAAGAATGGAAAAAAGATGAATCACAGAAACGCCTGAAAAATTACCAACTTTTATCAGCAGAAGCTAAACTAAGACCCCATCACTTCTTCACAAAGACTTCAGCCCAGCCAAGGGGAATCTGGTACTTGCATTATTGAATTGTTTAAACTTAAATGAAGCATTTAACATTTCTATTAAGTTTTATCTTGGCTTCAGGTTCAAGATGGTGGAGTAGGAAGATGTGTACTCATCTCCTCTTGCAAGGGACCAAAATTTCAATTAGCTATTTGAACAGCTATTGACAGGAGGACACTGTAACCCACCAAAAAGATATCCCAAAGACAAAGAAGAAGGCACAGCAAAATGGTAGGACAGGTGCAGCAATAAAATTAAATCCCATATCCACTGGGTGAGTGACTGACAAACTGGAGAAAAATAATCAGTTCAGTCACTCAGTCATGTCCGACTCTTTGCGACCCATGGACTGCAGAACACCAGGCCTCCCTGTCCATCACCAACTCCGGGAGTTTACCCATACTCATGTCCATTGAGTTGGTGATGCCATCCAACCATCTTATCCTCTGTTGTCCCCTTCTCTTCCCATCTTCAATCTTTCCCAGCATCAAGAACAATAATACCAAAGAAGTTCTCCCATTGTGAAGGTTCTGAAACCTATGTCAGGCTTCCCAGCCAGAGGATCTGACAGAGAGACCGAGAATCTCCAGGGAATCTGACCTTGAAGGCCATTGGTATTTGATTATAGGACTTTCACAGGAGTGGGGGAAACAGACTTCAGTCTTGAAAGGCATCAACAAAATCTTGTGTGTGCCAAGACCCAGAGAAAAGGAGCAGTGATCCCACAGGAGACTGAACCAAGACGACTTGCTAGTGTCGGAGGGTCTCCTGTGGATGCGTGGATTGGCAGAGCCTCACCACAGGGTCAGGGAAACTGGCAACAACAGTCCTGGAAGTTCCCCCTGGAGGATCATCATTGGAGGTCATCATTAACTCTACCATGGACCCCAGGGCTGGGTTGCCTCAGGCCAAACAACTAATTGGGAGAGGGTGCAGCAGATAATTGGATTAAAGCATTCCTGAGCAAGGCCCTGCCCACCAGAGCTAGACCTAGTTTTTCCCACCCTGCCACCACCCCCCCGCCCCCACCCGCTCTGCCATCAAGAAGCTTACAGAAGCCTCTTAGCCTTATCCACCAGAGGGCAGACAGAAGAAGCAAGAAGAACCACAATCCCACAGGGACTAGAACAAAAACCACATTATAGAGAGATAATCAGGATGAAAAAGCAGAGTTATGTCTAAGACGAAGGGACAATATAAAACCCCAGATAAATGACTAAATGAAGTGGAGATATACAACATTCCAGAAAAAGAATTCAGAATAATGATAATGAAGATGATCCAAGATCTTTAAAAAACAATGGAGAACATGCAATAAATGTTTACCAGAGACCTAGAAGAACTAAAGAACA
This sequence comes from Antilocapra americana, assembly GCA_007570785.1. Classification (NCBI taxonomy): domain Eukaryota; kingdom Metazoa; phylum Chordata; class Mammalia; order Artiodactyla; family Antilocapridae; genus Antilocapra; species Antilocapra americana. Next base: position 11,359,056 of record ML661903.1, on the reverse strand, counting down.
AGCACAGATGCACAATACACTACAAGTATTAGAATAGTATTAGAAAAATTAAGGCAGAAGAATGGATAAGTGACCTGGAGGACAGAATGGTGGAAATCATTGTCACAGAACAGACTACACAAAAAAGAGAAGAGTGAAGACAGCCTAAGAGACCTTTGAGACAACATTAAAACATACCAACACTCACAATATAGGGGTCCCAGAAGGAGAAGAGAGGAAGGACCTGAGAAAATATTTGAAGAGATAATAGCTGAGTACAAATGGAGAATAGTTGATTGGGCTTCCCTCATAGCTCAGATGGTAAAGAATCTGCCTGCAATGCAGGAGACCCGGGTTTGATTCCTGGGTCAGGAAGATCCCCTGGAGAAGGAAATGGAACCCACTCCAGTATTCTTGCCAGAGGAGAACAGAGGAGCCTGGCAAGGTACAGTCCATGGGCTCGCAAGAGTCAGAAATGATTTAGCGACTAAAGAGAGAGAGAAATACCTGAAAAATTCCCTAACATGGGAAAGGAAATAGCCAACCACGTCCAGGAAGCACAGAGAGACCCAGGTAGGAGAAACCCAAGGAGGAACACACCAATTCACATAGTAATCAAACTGACAAAAATTAAAGACCAAGATAAAATACTAAGAGCGACAAGAGAAAAACGACAAATAACATACAAGGGAACTTCCAACAGGCTACCAGCTGATTTCTCAATAGAAACTCTACAAGCCAGAAGGGACTGGCACGATATATTTAAAGTGATGAAAGGGAAGAACCTATGACCAAGAATACTCCATCCAGCCAGACTCTCATTCAGATTTGATGAAGAAATCAAAAGCTTTCCAGACAAACAAAAGTTAAGAGCATTAGCATCACCAAACCAGCTTTACAACAAATGATAAAGGAACTTTTCTAGGCAGGAAGCACAAGAGAAGGAAAAGACTCACCTAAAGAAAATAAACCCCAAACAATTAAGAAAAGGTAATAGGATCATATATATCGATAATTACCTTAAATGTAAGTGGATTAAATGCACCAACCAAAAGACACAGACTGACTGGGTGGATGGAAACACGTGCAGGCATGCACCTCCGCCTCCCTCTGCTTGACCCTCCAAACAGTTTGTAATTACTGTATATTTTTAGGTTATTCATGTTCCCTTTACAGCTTGCAGTTGTAATAATCTTTTATTTTTTCTCTGGCTATTGATTGTGAAAACTGATCAACATCTTTTACTATTGTGATTATGTAATGATTACTCACTTAATAGCATTGTATCATGATTGGTCAACAGAAAAATAATAGAATTCTATATTACCCAAACTACCATTTAATAGAAAAATATGTAATCACTTTTTAAAATCCAGATGCATATCAGATTTATCTTAGAATTTTTGAAAAATACAAATGGCCAGGTACTGCTTTCTTTCTCCCAAGCTCCAGATGTTTCTAGTGAGCAGCCATATTTAAAAACAACTGGACTGTTTGATGATTTTTTACTTTTATCTAGTTGTTTCAGTTTTTCTATTTCATATTCAGTGTTTCTATTTCACTTAGTTTATTTCTCCATCTCTTTTTTTCATGTTCTTTCTCAAGACTTTATCAAGCACTATAGAAAAGCTTTTGTATCCATATAAATAAATAGTATGCATAATATATACATATTAGAAAACTTATGAATTTTTTCCTAACTAAAAAACTTATGACATTTTGATTCCTCTTGCTTAACTTAGTATGTATAGAATGTTACATTTCTATTTTTTAAAAAAAACAGATACGCAACAAGCTACAAAGGTTTATTTACAGAATAGCACAGAGAACTATAGTCAATATCTTGTAATAACCTATAATGGAAAACAATCTCAGAAATAATATGTGTATATATATATAACTGAATCACCTTGCTGTGCACCTGAAACATTTTAAGTCAACTATACTTCAATAATATATAAAGAAAAAAATAAACAAGTGGGACCTAATTAAATGTACAAGCTTTTGCACAGCAAACTATAAACAAGGTGAAAAGACAATCCTTAGAATAGGAGAAAAAATGGCAAATGAAACAACTGACAAAGGATTAATCTCCAAAACATACAAGCAGCACATGCAACTCAATACCAGAAAAACAACCCAATCCAAAAGTGTGCAGAAGACCTAGACAGACATTTCTCCACACAGAGACATACAGATGGTTAATAAAGACATGAAAAGATGCTCAGCATAGCTCATTACTAGAAAAATGCAAATCAAAACTACATTTAGATATCACCTCACACAGGTCAGAATGGCCATCATCAAAAAATCTACAAGCAATACAAGTTGGAGAGGGTATGGACAAAAGGGAACTCTCTTGCACTGCTGGTGGAAATGTAAATTGATACAGGCACTGCAGAGGACAGGATGTGCTATGCTTAGCTGCTCAGTCCTGTCTGACTCTTTGTGATCCCATGGACCGTAACCTGCCAAGCTCTTCTGCCCACGGAGATTCTCCAGGCAAGAATACTGGAGTGGGTTGCCATGCCCTCCTCCAGGGGATCCTCCCAACCCAGGGATGGACCCAGGTCTCCCACATCACTGGTGGATTCTCTACCATCTGAACCACCAAGGAAGCCTGGAGGACAGTATGGCAATTCCTTACAAAACAAAGGAATGAAACGACCATGTGACCCAGCAATCCCACTCTGGGCATATACCCTGAGAAAGCCATAATTAAAAAAGACACACGTACCCCAGTGTTCACTGCAGCACTATTTACAATAGCTAGGACATGGAAGTAACCTAGATGTCCATCAACAGATGAATGATTTTAAAGAAGTTGTGGTACATAAATGGAATATTACTCACCCATAAAAAGGAACACATTTGAGTCCATTCTAATCGGGCAGATGAACCTAGAGCCTATTATACAGAGCAAAGTAACTCATAAAGAGAAATCATATTTCTCTGTCATATATAAACAAATATCATATATTAACACATATATATAGAATCGAGAAAGATGATGAACCTATTTTCAGGGCAGCAGTGGAGGTGCAGAAATGGAGAACAGACTTGTGGACACACAGGGGGAAGGAGAAGGTGCCCATGCCTACTCTTTCATCGAGAGAATACCATGGAAACATAAACACTACCATACGCAAAATAGATAGTCAGTGGGAATTTGCTATATGACTCAGGGAGCTCAAACCAGTGCTCTGTGACAACCTAGAGGGGTGGGATGGGGTGGGAGGTGGGAGGAAGGCTCAAGAGAGAGGGGACAAATGTGTACCTATGGCTGATTGATGTTGATGTATGGCAGAAATCAACAATATTGTAAAACAATTAATTATCCTTCAATTATAAATAATTTTTTGTCAAGTTTTGTCCTTCTTGTTCCAATTGATCAAGGTAACAGGATCTAGCCCAGAGAACTACACATTGAGAACTAACTACACATGAAGAAGATCTCTGGCCAACTAGTGAGTACTCATAGGAAGGAGAGAGTGGTAAAGGTCTGTTAAATGAATAACAGTGGAGGGGACTGGACAAGTTTATAGCTTGGAAGCGCCTTGGGAAGGCGGTTTTCTGCCTTAAAAACATCTGAAGAACTGTCGTATAGAGTGCAATAGGCATTCTCCCTGATTCCGGCAGGCAGGAGTGGGGCCCATAGGTGGGATTCAGAAGGAAGCCTCAGTTTCTGGGACAAGAATCATTTGTGACTGTGTGAGTCCTTCATGGGCTCAGAACTCCAGGATTCTCCACTACCAGGTGGACACCAGCCCCAGAAAGGGGTGTTGTAGCAGTTGACCCACCTGGGGATAAGAATTCTACATGACTAGTTACCTCAGTATTTATCCAGACACATGAAGGCGAGGCCCCTGGAGGAGGGCATGGCAACCCACTCCAGTATTCCTGCCTGGAGAATCTCCACGGACAGAGGAGCCTGGTGAGCTACACAATCCATGGGGTGTCAAAGAGTCAGACACAACTGAGGCAACCTAGCATGCAAGCACAGTGAAGGCTAGGGATAAGGATGAAAAAATTCTGTAACATTAGCACCAAACTCAGAAAACCCCTGAAGATCTCCTTTGACAGTACAGACAGGAAGAATCCTTTTTTTTTTTTAATGTCAACACACCAAGGAAACCAGAATTGAAAGAGACACATGTACCCCAATGTTCATCGCAGCACTGTTTATAATAGCCAGGACATGGAAGCAAGCTCATTGTCCATCAGCAGATGAATGGATAAGAAAGCTGTGGTACATATACACAATGGAATATTACTCAGCCATTAAAAAGAATACATTTGAATCAGTTCTAATGAGGTGGATGAAACTGGAGCCTATTATACAGAGTGAAGAAAGCCAGAATGATAAACACCAATACAGTTTACTAACGCATATATGTGGAATTTAGAAAGATGGTAACGATAACCCTACATGCGAGACAGCAAAAGAGACATAGATGTATAGAACAGTATTTTGGACTCTGTGGGAGAGGGCGAGGGTGGGAAGGTTTGGGAGGATGGCATTGAAGCATGTATATTAACATATGTGAAACGAATCACCAGTCCAGGTTTGATGCATGATACACTGGTATCCCATGGTGCACCGGGATGACCCAGAGGGATGGGATGGGGAGGGAGGGGGGTTCAGGATGGGAACACATGTACACCCATGGTGGATTCATGTCAATGTAGGGCAAAACCAATACATACTGTAAAGTAATTAGCCTCCAATTAAAATAAATTTATATTAAAAAAATAAGAGAGATCATATCTCAAAAAAAGTTTTTTTTTTTAAATGTGGACCATTTTTAAAGTCTTCATTACATTTGTTACAATACTGCTTCTGATTTATGTTTTAGTTTTTTGGCCATGAGGCATGTGGGATCCTTAGCTCCCCAAATAGGGATCACACCCACACCCCCTGCATCGGAAGGCGAAGTCTTAACCACTGGACCACCAGGAAGTCCCTGGGAAGAGCCTTTCCAACAAACAGGTGCCACGGGAAGGACAGGAGGTCAAGTGAGAACTTAACGCGCAAAGAGAGACGGTGCGCAGCCCTGGCCGACCGTTTGCTATGGACAAGCTGAGGACGCTCAAGTAATCTGCCCTGCCGCAGCCCCCACGGGGTCTGGTTTAGGACTGAGCACACAGCAGGCATTCAGCAGAGTCCTTGGGTCAGACAGTATCATCACCTCTCACCCAAACTCTGGTTTACAGTGAGGAAGCTGGCTAGAGACACAGCTGTGACGGGACTTTGGGCCTTTACGACATTCGTGTTTCATCTTCTGTCCAGAAACAGGACTTGGATGGAAAACGTAAGAGAGGTTTCTAGAAGATGATCTACAAGGGCTACCTATAGCAGAATGACAGCAAATAAACCCAGAAATGACCCTCAAGAGACCTTAGGGGAAGAGCCGCCAGCTTAAGGGAAGAGCTTCAGAATACAGAAGCTTGGCCTAGGAAGAAAGGAGATGCTGGTATTTCAATCCAGTGAAACATTACATTAGCCACCAATAAGTACCTACAGGAAGTATATATGCATTATAAATTCCTAAGGCCCTTTACCACACCTAGATAGAACCTAACAGACGCACATGGTTCAGCCAGACAAACGCCACACTTTCACTTGGGTCACCTGTAGAGACGTGGACGGCCCTAGAGACTGTCAAATCGGGTGAAGTAAGTCAGGAAGAGAAAAACAAATACCGTACACCAATGCATAGAGGAGGAATCTAGAAAAGTGGCACTGATGATCCTATTTGCAATGCAGAAACAGAGAAAAGGATGTAGAGAACAAATGAATGGATACAAAGGGGAAAGCCCGGAGTAACTGGGAAATGGGAATTAATAGATACACACTATTGATACTATGTATAAGATAGATCACCAAGGAGAAGGCAGGGTAGAGCACAGGGAGCTCTACTTAAGGCTCTTTCGTGACCGAATGGGAAGAAAGTCCGAAAGGGAGAGGATGGATGTATTGCTGATCTATTTTGCTGTACAGTAGAGACTGTAAAGTAACCACACTCCAATAAAAGTTAATTTTAAAAAAGCCCACACACATCCACCAGCCCTTCTGAGGACAAGGGCTCCTCCCACCCAGATTGCTTTCCAAGCTGAGGCTGCTTGAGGCCAAGTTCCACATTCAGTGTCCAGCAGTAGGATTCAAACCCACACATCCTCAAGTCCCTCAGTGTTGGGGATACATCAGGGCTCCATATTTACTTTTGGCGGATGTACTAGTTCGTTACCTTACAGCAAGGAATCCCAAGAGAGGCAGCAATTAAGCACCTCCCTCCGGAGAAAGTTTCTGCCTGGAATTTTCACATCTTTCTCAGCACAGAGGGAAGTTGAAGCTCCCGCCAGGATGCAAAACTTAAAATGACTGCAAAGTGACCTACATTCAGGTGTCTTATTTAAAAGTTTTAAGAGCAACAATCCCCTAGGATCATCCACCAAAGCGAGGTATTTAAATTAAAAATGCATGTTAATTATCATATGTGAAATCAATCGCCAGCCCAGGATTGATGCTAGGGGCTGCTGCACCGAGATTTCCCGGGGGGAGGGAGTCGGGAGGGAGTCGGGAGGGAGGAGGGAGGGGGGTTCTGGAGGGGGAGCATATGTACACCCATGGCGATATCAAGTCATTGTATGGCAAAACCAATAAAAATAACATAAAATAAAATAAAAAGTAAAAGTAATTGCTTGTCTTGTAAAAAAAATAAATAAAATAAAATAAAAATGCTGATGGGAAGAGCTTTCAAAATGTAAATATTTCATTCTTCATAAAAAGTATATTTTTCCATTTCTTTTTTTTTTTAATGTATTCTAACAACAACAAAATCTCTTATCCAACCAGTCTTACCCAAAGTCATAAGATGTTGGAATTTAACTTGACAGCAGTGGCCCCAGAATAAAAGATTTCTGCAAACAAGGGGAAAAATGTCATTTGAAGGATCCTGAGGCATATCAGGAGGAGAAAATGGATGGTTTTCCACTGAAGTGGTGTTTTAAAAACTCAAAAGCCATTCTAATTAAATCTTCAGACTTGTTATACCATTGGCCTTCACGGGTGCCTGTGACATTGATGGAAGAAACCATTTACCAAAATCCAATACACTTCAAAACACTTTCTGCATGGCTCTGTTCTTTCCCTTTCTTTTTCTTTTTTTCTTTTTTAAATATCTTTTTCTCCTTTTTTTTTTTTAATTAAAGGGGCAGCCCTTCCCACTGTACAAATTACCATGCCACTTCCCTAAAAGGTAGAAAAGGTGATGTAAGACAGTAGCTCAGTTTAATTATGATTTATTGAGAGCAAATTACATAGCATGTGGTCTTTGTCAATACACTTTCATGCTCTACCTTCACTCAGTCTAACCCACAGCAGGTAGATGGGCAGAAGCAACTGTAGAGATCTTAGTCCAAGTTTTCTCATTTTAGAGATGGAAAAACCAAAGCCCAGAGAGGCGGAGTCACCTGAGTAAGGTCACACAGCCAGGAATAAGAGTCTTGCTGGCCAAGAAGGACTCTGAAAAGCCCTTTTCTTCTAAGGGATATACAGGTGGCTAAAAACAAGCAAACCCAGGTCCTGCCCTCAGGTGATCTCACAGCCTCTGGAACTCCTGCCGCGTGGACCTGCTTTAGTTCAGTGCGGCCAGGAAACCTCAGCGAACTGTGCAGCACGCCACCAACAGCAGGCAGGACGGGACAGGGAGTGGGGGTGTGGGGAGGGGGGCTGTGCTCCCCCCATCATGTGTCCTCACCGTATCACCTCGATGTTGCTGTTTAGGATAACATTTACAATTCTGTTCTTTCACCATGGGGTGTTAAATCTGGATCAATCAACCTCAAGACTCAACCTGTATTTTTATGGGATCTCTTTAAATGTTTTTCTGCATGAATCACAGACTCATGGAATCGAAGGGGAAGTTATAAAAGTCAAATCCCTTGGGATAAAAATAAAAGGCACACATATTTAGGCTTGCTTAGGCAACAAAAACAGCTGGAAGGATACAGGACGAAACGTCTTCTGCAGCTACTTCCAGGGAGGGGATAAGGCGGAATAGGGAAGGGGCAGACTTCTTCCTTCATATGATTCTGTGCTTTTGTGTTTCAACAGGAGCACGGTCTGCCCCCTCCCTCTGGCCCTCGGGCCCCTGGCACTGCACAGGGCTCCACTGAGGGCCGCCAGCTTGTCTCCTCCTCCATGCTTACACAGTTTTCACTCTACCTGATCCCCGCTAAACCTTAAACCCCCTTGCCTTCCTGGGCTCTCGACGTGGATGTCTAAAGGCTCACAGGCCAGCACCACCAGCTGTTCCACAGACTCCCCAACCGCCCCCCCACCCCGCCCCTAATAACTCTCCACCCTCGCCTGCCCCCTTCCTGCCCACCCTGGGTTCCCTCTGTGAGTGTCCCAGCCAGAGTCCCGGGAGTCAACCTCAGTTCTCCCCCTGCACCTGCCACACGCAGTGAGTCTCAGGTCTTCCTGGAAGTCCTCTCAAAGCAGGTTTGTCTTCTCATCACTACTGCCCTCTCTTAAGGCACCTGAATTCCCTCCTGGTGAGCCCCCTTGCTAATGCCTCCAACCCAATGCATGGCACATGAGTCTGTTGAATACACAAAGGTGATGAAGTTCACAGTCCTCCCGATGCGCCAGGCACCATTCGAGGCCCCAAGGATACAGCTGTCAACCAAACAGACATTGTCCCCCAAGCTCAGGGACCCTATATCCTAGTGGTGGAGATTAAACTTAAGATCCATTTATGGCTCCCCATTGCTTCCGGTGAAGTCCAGACATTTTCGGTACCATACAAGACGTTTCCTGATTCCAGAGCCAACAACCTGAGACTCCAGACATCCCACACCATTGCCACTTCACTGCACACACCCTGCTTTCTTCTTTAATACAGTTCCCACTGTCCAGAACACTCCTTTTCTGCCTAGTTACCCTGTCCTCTAAGTCTCTGATCAAGTGTCTCCTCCTCCAGGAAGCCTTCCCTGACATGATTCACTGAGATACCTTTCATCAGAGCCCTCTGCAGGCCTCTGTCACAGCACCTTGCACAGTCCTGTATCTGGGGATTTTATCTCCCCCACAGCACTAGAAACTTCTTTAGAAAAGGCCCTGCTCTTCGCCTCATCTCTTGCCCATATCTGGCATATTGATGATGAACACAAAATACTTAGGGACCTGCTTCCTAAGGAGCTCAATGACTATGCTGCCAAATCCTAGGATCCTGTGAGGTAGACAACAGCAGGAAACAGCTACCAGCACTGACAGGCGTGAAAATGGCACAGTGCCTAAGCAGAGATAAAGCTACACGACAGCTCTACAGCCCCCGTATACTTCTGCTTTCAGGCGCGTCCATATACGAACACACAAGCCTGGTCTGTGCCCCTAAAAGGCTCACAGTCATTCGGAAGTATGTGCATCAGGTTTTAAAAGTTAATTTTTCAAGTCCAGCTTTCAGGAGCTTGCCTCTGACCCCTGGATGCCTGCCTTGAGTGCTATCTCCTAAGCAGGCTTCCAGTCTTTCCTTGGATCTGATTTAGAGAGATCTTGGTTCCATTTTTACTCCAGGGTTCAATTTTGCCTTACTGGGCTTTCTAATCACCTCACCTCCCTCCCACTCACCATACCTCCATACACAGTGAAAATAGCCAAAAAAGAAACATGCCAAGATGTCCTAGTTCAGGGTTGGCACTCCAGGCTGACATTCTGAGGATAAAGAATTTCCATCACCCTGTGACCCACAGTGAATTCTTCCCAGAAACCATGGACACCACCAGTTCTTCCCCTACTTCGCCCTAAGGTGTCAGTCATCTTGGGTCTCCGCTCCCTTGTGAAGGGTCTAAATCCCAAGGATCATGACCCAAGATACAATCCTCAAATTATATTATCAGGGGAAACAAATTGTATTATCAGGCCTTCTGGACACTAGTGTCAGACAGATCTAATTTTAAATATAGGCTCCAAGCTTGAGTGACCTCAACACCATCATCCCACATGCAAATCACACTCTGAACCTCATGGGTCCACTTATTTGCAAGTGTTTCTTAATATAATGTGCTTCCTTTTTTGCAAAAAAAAGACATTACTATGACTTCATTCATTACTGTTTTCCTTTTTTGAACTATAATATTGTATTTGCTGATTTAGTTCATCGTTTTTCCCTACCAAAATTATATACATATGTGAAGCCCAATAAAAGAAAATTTTCAGTGTCACAAATAAATGAATATGGACTCCAGTACTTGTAAAATTAGGATAAACCTTTCATGTGAATTAAATAAGACCATGCAGAAAATACACTTGGTTCTATTAAGAGCTCAGTATGTGCTGATTTCCTTTCTTCTTAAACCCTGATTTGCTTTAAAAAAAAAAAAAAAAAAAGCCTGGGCAGAGCTAGGACTGGACTGGATTGGCGAACTCTGTTTTGGACCACTGGACAAACTTTTCAAGGCATGTGAGGGAAATCAGCCCCCTAACCTGGTACCTGGTCCAGTTTCTGTGGTGAAGGGTCCATGCTGAATCCCACCAGCCCCTGGGTCCCAGCTTCCTCCGCATCTTTCCAGCTCCAGGGATGCACCAGACCAGCCCCACTCCGCCCCCAAGAGCTCATGTCCCAAGGGAAGACCCAGTCAGTTCAAAGCCTCCCTGGTCTCTGATCTAAGACAGCTGGCGGCACGCTGAAAGCAGTAATTGGAATGAAGAATTATGCACACAGGAGGGCTGAGTCATCATAACGAAGAGCTGCTCTTTGGGCTGCAATTGCTCAGCTGCAGACAGACACGTTGTATAGCAGTTCGATCTTCGGGGCCTCGGTGGCCAGCACGGCCTGCTGATCCCGTGTCCCGGTTGCGCCCCCTCCAGATTTCCTGCTGAGGTGGCAGGCAAACAATTGCAGCCACCTGCCTCATCATACAGCATAAGCTCCTTCACAGAATCCCAGAGGCTTCCCTGAGTGTCCCAAGGCTTGACCGCCCCCACCCCCGCCCGAGAAAGCACTCCCTCACTGGAACCTGCACAGAACATTCAGGGATGATGAGTCTGGGCTAAGAAACTAAAGGCACCCCTCCTGAATGGAGAGAGATGAGAGATGACGGGTATGTTCCAGCAAGTGAGGTGTTGGTGCTGTCGGCATGACTAAAAGGACAGCTTTGGGGGTGATGGTTATTTCAGATCCGACTGAAACCTTAAGCACTGAGACCAGAAAGGAGCTGAGAGCCTTTTCCATTACCTCGATCACTGCCAAGACTGACCACCCACAGGTCTTGACATCACAAGCTTCCCCAGGTAAGGAGCACATGAGAAGGGGCCTTCTGGGTGGTCCACAGGGAACTCAGGTTCAATCCCTGGTCGGGGAACCAGGGAACTAGATCCTACATGCAGCAACTAAGAGTTCACATGCCACAGCTAGGACTCAGCACAGCCAAATCAAATATATAAGTAAGTACAATTTTTTGTTAAAAAAGCACATGAGACGAGGCGACCCATGCGCAAAACCACCCACAGGTCCAGATGACCAAAGAACCTGCTCGAATGTCTTATTGTGATTTAGTCCTTGAATTTAAGACTCAGAAAAGCTAAAACAATCATTTTCTAAGTTCTGATACAGGTTTCTCAAAACCTACGTAGAATCAATGTCAAATTTATATATATTAGTTGGTATTCATCAAAAGTATGTATTCTGCAAAATGAAAAAACAAAAATAACATCACACTGGAAAGTAACTCATGACCCTTGTTCATACATTGGTGAATTTCACAGGGACAGAGTAAAGGGACAAAGTAAGTGATTAAACAGTTAATCCCACTACAGGACTGTAAGTAGAAAACATATGGAAGAAACCCCTGTAAGTTAGTGATTACTCAAGAGAGAGGTCTGCTTAACCCCAAAACCAAGCAGGCTTGCTTAGCAACAAAACCATGCAACAGAAGCATAGGCCATGCCCCCAAACAATAAAACAACGGCAGCATGAGACCTACAGCGGGCCCAGCGAGCTCAGTAAGCTAAGGATCCCTAGGACACGCTTTATGCACACACACAGAACAATCTATGGACCGAACTTGACCATACAGGGACAAAAAACTCCCCTTCTCAACCAGGAAGAGGAGCTGATGATGGAAGCATGACGTCAAAAAAGACAAAGTCTTTTCCCCCTCCCCACTTTTCCTTTGCTAATAAAACTACAGCCCACTAAGTCCTCAGGGGACAGCATCCTCTCACCCTCCACTTGTTAGCCTCACAAGCGTCCTAATCTAACAGGACTATCACTTTGCCTCTTGCTAAATTCTTTCTTAAATTCTTTTAAAATTTAAAATTACTTAAATCCTTCAAGAGATGGGAATACCAGAGCACCTTCCCTGACTCCTAAGAAGCCCGTATATAGGTCAAGAAGCAATGGTTTGAACCAGACATGGAACAATGGACTGGTTCAAAATTGGGAAAGGTGTACGTCAGGGTTGTATATTGTCACCTTGCTTCTTTAACTTATATGCAGAGTACATCATGAGCGATGCCAGGCTGGATAAAGCACAAGCTGGTATCAAGATTGCCAGGAGAAATATCAATAGCCTCAGATATGCAGATGATACTGCCCTAATGGCAGAAAGCGAAGAGGAACTAAAAAGCCTCTTGATGAAGGTGAAAGATGAGAGTGAAAAAGCTGGCTTAAAACTTAGCAACCAAAAAACTAAGATCATGGCATCTGGTCTCATCACTTCATGGCAAATAGAAGGTGAAAAAGTAGAAGTAGTAACAGATTTTATTTTCTTGGGCTCCAAAATTACTACAGATGGTGACTACAGCCATGAAATTAAAAGACACTTGCTCCCTGGAAGGAAAGCTATGACAAAACTAGACAGTGTATTAAAAAGTAGAGACATCACTTTGTCAACAAAACTCTGTATGGTCAAAGCTATGGTTTTTCCAGTAGTCACATACGATGTGAGAGTTGGACCATAAAGACAGCTGAGTGCCAAAGAACTGATGCTTCTGAATTGTGGTGTGGAGAAGACCCTTGAGAGTCCCTTGGACTGCAAGGAGATCAAACCAGTCAATCTAAAGGAAATGAACTTTGAATATTCATTGGAAGGACTGATGCTGAAGCTCCAACACTTTGGCCACCTGATATGAAGAGCCAATTAGAAAAGACCCTGATGCTGGGAAAGATTGAAGACAAAAGTAGAAGAGGATAAGATGGTTGGATGGCATCAACAACTCAATGGACATGAGTTTGAGCAAACTCTGGAAGAGTGAAGGACAGGAAGACTGGCATGCTGCAGTCCACAGAGTCACAAAAAGTCAGACACAACTTAGCGACTGAACAACAACAACAATGTATTCTTTCTGTGCTGAGACAAAGGATTGTGGTACCGGGAGCTCCTTCGAGCGCCCCAAAATGCCACCAAGTGGTTTCAAATTCTGGATCTCACTCTGAGACAAGCAGCAACTTGTTTATTTTCCTTATGAAAAATACAGGAAATCAGACTAAAACAACTACCAATGGCATATCAATGCGGAATCTGAAGTGCTCATCTCACTGTCAGGACTCTAAAGTGAGTTCCTGACTAGGTCTCCCACAAGAAAACCCCATGGCACACATGAATCACTTAGTGGCAATCCCGCTTAGCCAAAAGGCTAACAGGGCACATGTGCATGGTATACGCCAGTGTTAGTCAGAGGATGGTCCTGTTCGATGTTTGGAAGATGAAAAGTCTTGTGTGAGGCACCAGAAGGTTGTTCCCAAGTGCTCACTTCAGAAATCGTGACTCTAAAGCTAGGAGGGGTCCTGTGTGCAATGAGAGATATTCACAGTATTGAAGGAACTCAGAACATAAGCACCTCTGAGCAGAGGGACTATATTCTGGCAACTGATAAGCACGGCAGCATGAGACCTAGGAGAAATTCTTTGTCTTCCTGATAAAAACCACACCAGGTCAGCCCATGCGTGGGGATCCGAGGAAGACCTATGAACGAGACTGTAGCATCCTTCACCTCCCAAGCCCTGCAGAGCCAGAGCGCATCTCCACCAGCATCTGTGACTTCCTGCCGTCGGAACATTCAAGAGCAGCTGGTACCGCAAGATGCCCGTGAGGCCAAGGACCCTGGCTGAACCTTGACAAGGACAGTCAGCCCCCCTGGGTTCTGTGAACACGCGTGTCCCTTCGTGTCTCGGGCTCCATGGATATGTGGTCACCTCACAAAGCCTGCCCTGTTGATGGAGAAGCATGAACCTCCACACCTGGATGTGCGTGGGTGGGTGGATGTGCCACCTGGGTAATAAAAGTGGTTTCCTCTGAAAAAGGAGGAATGTAGCGATGATGGCTTCACTTCTTATTCCAGAGATCCCTATACTGTTCAAACTTTTACTAACTTATAGTGATTGTGTAAACACTTTTAAAGCTTAACCAAAGCGTCAACAAGAAACATCTGACAATCTCTGACCACATGACACTGAAGGCAGGAGTCTCCTCTCTGTGTGCTAAATTTGCTCCCCTTGGTTTTTAAAATTCGAACCGCTGATGCTCCACCATGCCTTCCTAGAGAAGTAAAGGCAGCTCCAGGTCCACCAGCATGGTGGGGAGGGGCAGACAGAGCTCAAGAGTTCAAGCGGCGAAATCAAGGTGGAGTTCAAAGACCCTGGGCAGAGCCCTCGATCACCTCAGTACTTTGTTTCTAGTCTACAAACACTGGTTTGAGTTCACGCTTGTTACCAATTATCTAGAACTACCATGAGGGCATTTAGTTCAAAATCCTTAACAAGCAAAAGCACAAACTGATAATCCATTAGCTTGCTTAACAAATATTTACTGTATAGCACAGGGAACTATAGTCAATATCTTGTAATAACCTATAATGGAAAATCATCTCAAAAATAATTTGTGTCTATGTATAACTGAATCACCTGTGTGCCTGAAACACTGTAAGTCAACAGTATTTCAATAAAATATATATATTATGAAAAATGGGGAGGAAAGGGGAAAAATAAATTTGACTTCATTGAAAGTTAAAAAATAATAATAAACCATTAGCTTGTTTTAATAAGCACTTCTAATTAGGGTGGGGAGCACTTCTAATTCACAGTGAGGCAGGAGTGACTGGGATCAGTCACAGCAAGGGCTGCTCAAGGCCCCAGAATGAAGGGTCACACAGACGCTCCTTCTCTGAAAACCTTTTAAAATGAAGTAAATTCTCCTTGGTGGGTCTACTACAACCCTGCCTGACACTAGCTATTAGGTGGTGCACTTTGATTCACAAGCCAGCACTCACAAAAGCACTTTGCTGGCCTCACAGTTAAGAGACAGAACAGACTGGAAAGGTCTCTACGGTCGGCTTTAACCCCAGCTGCAGCTCTTTTTCCAGTGGTTTTAACTCTCAGGCTACTAAGAAAAATAAAAGAAAAAAGTGTTTCCAAATTTATATGAAGCAGTGTATATGGTGCAGCCTCTGGCATGAGGAGGCTCCCCATCAACAGGAGCTGCAGTCACCCCACACAAGCAGCAATCACATGGCAAGAACCACCAGCCCTCGTTTCACGCAAGCACGGAGAACTAAGGATCATCTTTTCTTACGCCTTTAACCAAAATATAGTTCTTCATTAGGATTTCCCTGGAAGTCCAGTGGTTAAGAATCCACCTGCCAATGCAGGGAACTTGAGTTCAATCCCTGCTCCAGAAAGATTTCTCATGTCTCACAGTAATGACGGAGAAGGCAATGGCACCCCACTCCAGTGTTCTTGCCTGGAGAATCCCAGGGACGGGGGAGCCTGGTGGGCTGCCGTCCATGGGGTTGCGAAGAGTCGGACACAACCGAGCGACTTCACTTTCACTTTTCACTGTCACGCACTGGAGAAGGAAATGGCAATCCTCTCCGGTGTTCTTGCCTAGAGAATCCCAGGGACGAGGGAGCCTGGTGGGCTGTCGTCTTTGGGGTCGCACAGAGTCAGACACGACTGTAGCAACTTAGCAGCAGCAGCAGCAAGGCAACAAAGCCCCTGCACCACAAGACCACAGCCACAGAACCCATTCGCCCTAGGGCCCGTGCTCTGCAGTGAGAGGAGTCACCTCCATGAGAAGTCCACACAACGCAACGCAAGGGAGTGGCCCCCGCTCCTCATGACTAGAGGAAGCCCACACACAGCAACAAAGACCCAGCGCAACCAAAAATAAATAAAAATGTTAAGAATTAAAAACACAGAGCTCTTTAGTCTTACTATCATCTTTTAGAACAGGACCCATATTAGGGCAAGATTTAAAAGAACTACATTCACAGCTTGCATTCAACCAGCTGTGCATCTTGGTAATCCCTGAGTGTAAGTTTTTTCATCTCATCCTCAATATTGTGAATTAAAATCTTCCTAATGTTTGTACACTCACCACTGCTTCTAACCTCCTTCCAGCAGTTTAACCACATGGTAACGAAAGCGTCCTTACTGCTCCCAAATTACTCAGAGGAGAATCACTAAGTCTCCTTGCCTGGCTCTCCCAATAAGCATGATGAGTTGTTTCATCCTATTTCTTCTATCAGAACAGATGCAAAAAGGGAGAGGGAAAAGCCAAGTGAGTTTACATAAGACTTATCAACTGTCTTCTTACCAATCAGAAAAGTGATCTCCTCTCTGACTAGTTGATAAGAGGCAGAATTTCTAAGCACTAAGGTCAATCCTAAAGGAAATCAGTCCTGAATATTCATGGGAAGGACTGATGCTGAAGCTCCAATACTTTGGCCACCTGATGCAAAGAACTGACTCATTGGAAAAGACCCTGATGCTGGGAAAGATTGAAGGCAGGAGGAGAAGGGGACGACAGAGAATGAGATGGTTGGATGGCATCACTGACTTGATGAACATGAGTTTGAGCAAGCTCTGGGAGTTGGTGATGGACAGGGAGGCCTGGCGTGCTGCGGTCCACAGGGTCGCAAAGTGTCAGACACAACTGAACAACAACAAAGTTAAGGATGGTAATGTGTATAAATCATCACAAAGTTCAGACTAAAGGTAAACGTGCACCTGTACCACCATGGCGTCCAGTTACTCTTATCGTTACTGGGCGTTTCCAGAGAAGAGCTGGCTGCACAAAGCCTGTACATTCTACAGCTCCTCTCATGCATAAAGACTAACAACCACAAGAGACAAAGAGAAAGCTTAAACTCATTACCCTGCGTAGACTCCCAAGGAAGTAAAACAGGTTTGTCTACAGCCACCACTCACTTCTGAAAATAAACAGACCCTGGATGAGATACAGTCAGCCTCAGAGTCAAGTTAACCAAATCCACAGCTAACCACGGGCAGATCTCCCCTGACCTTTGGAAAAACCTAAGAAATCAGGCATGAGTTTTGGTGCAACATGTGTCCCTCCCTCCCTATACTGTCAAAATGAACAAAAAAAGAAAAGGTGCTTTCCTCCACTTTCTGACTCAGACAAGTAATGATTTCAGTCCCTGCAGAAAACTTTTCATACATTTCAACGCCCTGACATTTTCAAGGTGCTTGCACCTGCTTATTATCCTCCTTGACCCTCACAGCCATTTTTCAAGGCTGGGCCTAAACTCAGAACCCAGGAAACCTCGGAAACAGAGAGAGGTTGTGCCATCCCAAGTCACCCAGCTCGACGGCAGCAGAGCCCGAGTCACAACCCAGCACCCGTCACAACCCCTGGCTTCCCCCACAGCCATGGCCTCCTCTGCCCACATCACATCAGTTCCCCATCCCTCCACCTCACCAACACAGGCTTACCTCAATGGAACATTCCAGCACGAACCTTCTGCTCCAAGAAAGCCCCTTCACTGTGCTCCATCCCCAGGCCTTCACGTTGCTCCACTCCTACACCATCTCCCCTCTCCCACTGCCCGCTTTTCAAGGTCTTCCCAGCCATTGTTCAGAACACTCCAGATCCTAGTAGACACGAGCTCCTGCACCCTCTTCAGCACCTACTAATGCCTTGCTGTGTATCCTATCTAGTCTTATTTGTGATGTGTACTCAGTCATGTCCAACTCTTTGTAATCCCATGGACTGTAGCCCATCAGGCTCCTCTGTCCATGGGACTCTCCAGGCAAGGTTGTCGTTTCCTCCTCCAGGGGATCTTCCTGACCCAGGGATTGAACCTACATTGCTGCTGCCCTATTCAAGACTGAGCTTCAGATGGCAGAAACTCTTCTGCTCAACCTTTATCCACTCCTGCAGAATTGGGACAAACACTCATGAACGAATGTAGTGAAGCTGGGTCTTGGAGAGCCATAAATTGAACAAGATTTATGTAACCACAGACAACATGGACAGGAATGAGAAGGGATCCTCTCATATTCACGGGGAAACAGGTTAAATACAACATGCAAAGGTCAGTCCTTCCTAGTTAAGGATGAGCCATCAGGCAAGAACATCCAATAGAAAGACAGAAGCAACCACAGGGTCTGCCAGGTGTGCCTCTATATCCCTAACATGGGATCAACCCAGGATAACGGCTCTCCTGGAAATTCTATTATATATAAGCAGCTTTTTTTTTTTTTAACTTTTAGCAGCCATCTACCAAAGAAGGCAATGGCAACCCACTCTAGTACTCTTGCCTGGAAAATCCCATGGACGGAGGAGCCTGGTGGGCTGCAGTCCATGGGGTCGCGAAGAGTCAGACACGACTGAGTGACTTCACTTTCACTTTTCACTTTCATGCATTGGAGAAGGACATGGCAACCCACTCCAGTGTTCCTGCCTGGAGAATCCCAGGGACGGGGGAGCCTGGTGGGCTGCCGTCTATGGGGTCGCACAGAGTCGGACACGACTGAAGCGACTTAGCAGCAGCAGCGATCCACAGAGGGCAAGGCTATACTATAGGCTCTCTAAGAGTTACCTTTACAGAGGTTACAGCCGTAGGAACTCAGTGTTGAAAGGGGTCTTACAGGTAGGTCTTGGGAGGCAGCCCTGATCCTACAAGAGAATCCGTGGACCAGTTAATATTAACTTAATGTCAGAGACCATTGGCAAAAGAACAGACACTTTAATCCCCTCAAAGTAAGGACTATCTTAGGAAAGAATGGTCCTTAACTGAATACATCCTGTGGACAAGCCATGAAGAAGGAAGACTCCGCACGGAGGTCAGCCAGTCCCCACGTGAAAACTCCTTGCAGTGGGAGTGCAAGGGGGCAGCTGCATGGACCATCCGAGTCTTCCGAAAGTTGCGTCCTAGACTGGGCTGGGATCTCTCTGACACGTTCACCCACTGGTCACAGCTGTGACTGGGGAGAGGAATAACAGGTCGTAGAGGCTGGCACAGAGGACACCCTCAGTAACATCCACTCTCCCTGCCCCCCCGCCCCCCGCCACTCCTGGTCCCATGCCGAACTCCAAACTATCTGGAGTCAGTGTACACAGCCAAAGCCCACCCCCAACTCCCATCACCATCCTGAACTCATTCTCTAGAAAAAGCCCTGAAACAGTTCAACCATTTCTCCCACGCTTTGGTTTCCGCTGTCCTCACCATCTCGGCCTTTCTTTTCAAGATACATTTCAGAGTGTCCAGGTCCCTCCTAGAGTACAGGACTCACGGTTGGGGGGACAAGCACAGAGCACTAAAGTCACAGTTGCTCCCGTGTGGAGCTCCCAGTCTGACTGAGAAAGAAAGACGAACACATTAAACAAAGAACACTTTCGCCTCTCTCTCCCCCAGAAGGCATGCATCTGCGCACTCAACTGGAAGACTAAACCACAGACGAAGGGACTCAGAGGAAGGAGGTGTTAACAAGACCTGGTGTTGCTGTAGGAAGGGGGACCCCTATCCAGGGCCTGAGAGTGGGTTCTTGTCTAACACCTGGAGATGAACTGTCTGAAGAGACACACGCATTGCCAAAGCGAGGGACTTTATTGGGAAGGGGCACCTGGGCAGAGAGCAGGAGGGCAAGATTGCTCTGTTTTATGGTGATGGGATTAGTTTCCAGGTAGTCTTTTTAGCCAATCATTCTGATTCAGGGCCCTTCCTGGTGGCGCATGCACTGGTCAGCCAAGATGGATGCCAGCAAGAAGGATTCTGGGAGATGGCAGGACACATGGCATCTCCTTTTGACCTTTGCTGAATTCTTCCTGTTGGTGGTGGCTTGTTTCCTGTTCCTTACCAGGACCTCCTGTCGTAAAATAACTCACAAAAATGATTGCTACAGTGCCTGGCCAGGGTGGGCGGTTTCAGTCAGTGTGCTTCCCCAGCAGTTTCCAGGAACACAAGAGTTGCTGCTCTTACATCCCATGTTCTCTCACAAACTCAGGCTGCAGAACACACAGAGCCCTCCCCCTGCCTGCCACAGCCCATGCCTCAGCTTCCCTCAGCCCCTAGAGCAGAGACACCAGTGATCCCAGAAAGCGTCCGTGGAGACAGTCAAGTTCTGCACGGAGTCCCCGCCGTGGGGCGGCCAGGACACAAAGCTCCAGTGGTCTGAACGCTGGGAGACACGGCTCTGGGTGCAGGAGCCCCTCCCAGCTGCCAAACCAAAGCAGAGGTCAAAGCGTCTAAGGGAAAAATAGGGCATGAGGGGTTTGGGGGTTGTTTTCATTTTTAAGAATTAAAAGATGTTCACTTGAGGAAACTGGGAGACAAACGAGTCAAGGGCAGGGCCACCGGATTTTTGCTAAACTGGTTTGGCATCTTTTTTTTGGGGGGGGGTATGAAAATGACCACTTGCAAGGTAGCCTGTGTGCCAGGCAGATGGCCACCTTTCCAGCTGTCATGTTTCCTGAGAGGTGCCCCTGGCAAGGAGGCTTCACACCTTCTCATTTTCCTGGGTTTCCATCATGAAGGAAAGGCCCCTTTCTGAACCTGTCTGCCTGAACCAAACTCTCTTGAATCGGGTTCTCATCTCTCTGCGCCTAACATTCTTCAACAGCAACTGCATGAGGAAAACCCCCTTCAGAACCTTCCCTCACCGCCTCACACCAACAAGTCCCTGCCAAACACTAACATACTGCTGAATGTCATCAGCACCCAAAGCACGGATCCCTGTGCCCAGTTTTTGATGCTGCCAGTTAAGGACAGCAGAAGAAAGTCTACTACGTTGTTAAACAATCTGGGAAGCCCATGCGATCTCCTGGTGAGCCCAGCCTTTCCTTAAAGGACACCTTGCCTTTAAAGAACAAATTCAGCATATGACTGCCAGCACTGTTCAGCCACAGCCTCAAGGAAGCCGTGAGAGAAGGCAAACCCCAGATCATCAGAAAATTTGTGGCATATCCCAGAAGGCCTCAACCACATCACATCAACCCCGGAGGTACAGCCCCTTCATGGGCTGATGCAGGACATCGATCAGACTATGGAGGGTCCAGGGACTCCCGTATCCCACACTCCACCACCCTTCCTGAGGCAGCACCATCTGCAACGCAGAGGTCAACAGAGCACCACCCAAGTGACTGCAAGACACATCTTCCGGTTGTGTAGCATCTCATGCTGACCCCGCTCCATCCATTCTAGCTTCTCCAGGGGAGCTTCTCCCTCTCACGTTCCCAGGTGCTGACAGCAACATACACGGGCAAAGCAAAGGGTCTGGGCAGAGATCCCCGTTCACATTTCAATAATTCTTTCCTTTAGTGTTCACACAACTACAGCTAATAACAAAAATGATGTCAGGGAATGCAGTGCCACCTGGAGATCTTTCTGAAACGGATTGTTACCGAGGTTGTCCAGGACACCAGGTGATCCAGGACTTCACAGAGGGAGGCCTCCAATGAATGAGAAGCTCAGCTGAGGCTGCTCAGATTTACTCCCTTCCTCCTCATCCTATCTGGTTACTCTCCTACAGAGGAAAAGAAACGCATGAGGATGAGTCTACCCCGATGGAGAACTGGAGTGAATAACGCGGTTGGCCCCTGCTCACTTGGAGAGACGTCTTTCCAGCACAATGTCTTTCCCTCCACTCTCCCAGTAAAAGTGAAGTTGCTTGGTCGTGCCCGACTCTTTGCGATCCCATGGACTGTAGCCCACCAGGCTACTTCGTCCATGGGATTCTCCAGGCAAGAATACTGGAGTGGGGTTGCCATTCCCTTCTGCAGGGGACCTTCCCAACCCAGTGACTGAACCCCGGTCTCCCACTTGGCAGGCAGACACTTTACCCTCTGAGCCACCAGGGAAGTCCTTCCACTCTTCCAGGAGATGCGCAAACAGGGGCCGTGTGCGTTTTCTGGGTTTTCCCTCCCTGGCAGAGTTCCAGCCTGCACACCTCATTTGCAAGGCCACTCTACTTTCTCAACCTATCAGGTTCAGGGAGGAGGGGAACCCCTGGCAGTGGCTCCAGATGCCTCTCCTGGGGCGCACAATCCTGGTCTGCCCTCCTATCTTGTTTCGTTATCTTTGGGCCCAGAGCAGCCCAGGCGCCTGATACTGTGGGAAATGCTCTGCTCGGCTTTCTGATAGAACTCTGAGCACCTTTCCCAACAAAAAAACAGAATCACCGGTCTGGGCAGCTCCTTCTGAAAAGGCACTTCATTCAGCAAAGACCAGGCTCTGCTCACAAACCAGGACTGTTCAAGTAAGCCCTGGTTTGTGCTCGGACAAGTAAGCCGCAAGGCCGGCCTCGACTCTAGGTGGATACTCTGCTGACATCAGCGACAGGAAGAGAGGGGAGGCGTGAGCTTTGTGCAAACTTAGGTGCACTCTGAGATCCCCAAACACAGGCGAGATGGCCTCTAACCTCCCTTCCATAACTGAATTCTGCAAAACTTCGTATGTTAGCCACGTAGGCAGGAACAGAATCCTACTAGTGTTTTTATTTTTTCTTCCAGAATCCTACTGTTTTGAACACAAACAGCAAAGTAGTTCACACCTTTGCAGGTGTAACATACCAGACAAAGAAAAATTCACAGGAACCACGCGTCTCTCTTCTACCTGAAACCACAAGATGGTCTGTAGTGATGGTTTTAGGTTGTAGATGAAGAAGACAAGAGATGTTCATGCAGGACTCAGACCACATAAGTTGGCCATCAGGGCCTCACCACTCCTAACCAGGATAACCTTGCATTATTACTTGTATTCTAGTGATCTTTAGGAGTACTTAGGTCTCACCCCTCACTCTCTACTTCAGGCCTCAAATGTGCCTCCTACAGTCTGCACCTATTATGGGTGGTAAACTCTTTAAGCAGTGGCACCCTGGCCTGCCCAATGACATTACTGGCATGGATGCCCACACATCCCACCTGCTAGTGGTGAGTCCCTGGAAGAAGACAGGTAGCTTAACTGACAACTGAGCACACCCTGCCCTGTTGAACCGGACTTTCACTTAAGGAAAAGGTCTCCTCCATAAGATATCTATGTACCTTACACACATGGTCTGTGATACAATGTTTCCTGTGGAATTAGATCTGTTTAATAACTTTAATATGATTTTCAAACTATGATGATTTTTTTTTAATTTAGTTTCTAACAAGAGAAAAGTGTTAAGTTGTTCAGTCATGTCCAACTCTTTGCTTCCCCACGGAGCTCACCTGGCTCCTCTGTCCATGGAATTCTTTAGGCAAGAACACCGGAGTGGGTGGCCATGCCTTTCTCCAAGGGATCTTCCCAACCCAGGGATCAAACCTGGGTCCCCTGCACTGCAAGCAGCTTCTTTAACATCTAAGCCACCAAGGAAGCCTTCTATCAGGAGGGACAGGTACAAAACGTGCCTTCTTGTTGGAGCCAAGGCCAAGTTAAGAAGCGTTAAGACCAGGAGTCAACTCAGTGATCATGTATCATGAGCTGCATTTTGCCTTGTCCCCCACCCCACTTCCGTCAGGAGGGGCTACAGCACATCAGTTATCTGGCAGGGTTCTGGAGGGTCTTTGGTGTGCTGAGCATGTTCCCCAACTTGCAGGGGGATCCCCCACTTGCAGAGGGACCCCGGGGGAGATAGCTGCAAGTTTGCAGACCTGGGAGGCTAACTGGTAACCAACACAGGAGACACACATCACCAGAATGCCACTGATTAACATTTAAAATAACTGCAATATCAGAGCCAGCCAGATGCTCCTCCTCCCAGTGGTCTGCCCGCTCAGAGTAAGGAAACAGCTGATGGAAGCTGGTAAATGGTTCCCTCAAGCTGGTCGATGGATGGCCCTCCTGCACTCCAAGGTCTGGGTGGTTCATCAACAAACATTTTCTCCAAAAATGATGGTTAAACCCTCACCACAACTTGCCACTGTCATCAGTCACCAGAACAGGTGTCACCTTCTGCCAGGCACCAGGTAGCATGCCATCCCTATCTTCCCCAGAATACACACTGGGCACAGGACTTCCTGGCCACACATGTGATAAGCGATTCCCCCATACGGGTCCACCGGACTGATGGGTAATGGTGGTCACAGAAACTCGAAGTATTTTCTGAAATGATCATGCTTAGTTTTTCAGTTAAGCCACAGAAAAGACAGATATATTCAAACTTGTTAATTTTTACTTAACCTGATGCTTAAACAGAAGTTAACTTGGTACATTTTCTCTAATCTATTAGAACTTTAAGAATTACAAGCTCATGGCAAATAAGTAAAATTTGAACTGCTTTGTTCATAAAGTATGAAATAAAATTTCCCTCCACACCTCCCCTTCTCACTTCTACCAAGAGAAACCATCTGTTAGTTCAGAGTTTTGAGGTGTGTAAGATTCCTCATCAGGAGATTAGATTGATTACATGTCTCAGGAAAAGACCAGTGATGGGGACTCAATGTATGGCTCTGGAGACGTAAAGGGGGACACTGGAGCTTTTCCCCCAAGTAATGACCTACTATATTTCCATCTTTAGAAAAACCAAGTACATAACATTTCACTTTACAAAGATCACAGTCTCTGACAGCAATTTTTGCTTCATTTGGAAAGAACTGCCAGTCCTGAATGCATATACTAAATCAATGGTTTCAGTCTTTTGCTGTTGTTCAGTCACTAAGTCGTGTCTGACTCTTAGTGACCCAACAGACTACAGCACACCAGGCTTCCTTGTCCTTCACTGTCTCCTGAAATTTGCTCAAATTCATATCCACTGAATCAGTGATCCTATCTAACCATCTCATCCTCTGCCACCCACTTCTCCTTTTGCCTTAAATTTTTCCTAGCATCAGGGTCTTTTCCAATGAATCGGCTCTTAGCATCAAGCGGCCAAAGTATCAATCTTTTAAGTGAATATAAAAGATGCCAAGAAAGTTTTAAAAGGAGAACTCCCTGGAAAATATATTAAAGAGCTACACAAGTTAAATAAACCCCTTAAGCACATTTTCAGTGACTGCTACCCTGGCAAGCAAGCCCCAACGGGAATGTCTGAACAAAGACTGAAGAATTTGCCCTGTTTCCTTAGGAAAATTCTTTCTGTGTATTGCACAAGCTTCCCTCCCCTTTTGTCTCCCTGTATGCACTCACAATGTGAAAGTTCAAAGACCACTTCCATGGACCTCCTGCAAAGTGCTGGTATCACAAGTCTCCAGGGCCTGAGGATGGTTTACAGGTATGACCCTTTCTAATACTGACCTCTGAAATCAGAAGGCTTAAGCTACTGAAGCGATGGGTGTAAGGTTCCCTGACAAGTTTCATTCATCTGCCTTCACTTCCACATTCTGCTCCATACCATTCAATCACCCGCTTTGATCTAGAGGTTATTTGTCAACTGTCCAACTTCTAGAGACTCGATCTACAGCAGATGAGAAATAAGTCTTTGGGGGCAAATAGCCATACGAATCAGAATTGGATTACCCTGTGAAAGGTCATGGAAACACTTTCCTCCTCGTGTCCTCTGACCCAAACCCCACTGACTCTTTAGGATCTAGTCTGAGATCCCATACCCTCCAAGAAGCCCTTGTTTCTCCTGCTTCCCCAGCTGAGACAGGCGATGACCCACAGTCAAGAGATCATCTCCTGCGCCTAGGGCTCCTTTTGGTTTTCTAAACGCAATATGTATAACTTGAACGTTCAGGTCTCCAAAACAAAGCCAAGCCCATCTGCCATCTGCCCCCATCTGTGAGGCAAAAACACTTCATCATTTGTAAAAACCTGTGTGTGAAGGCCACTGCTGCCCTGAGGGCTTACAGTGTAGGTGAAACCAACAATTCAGAAATAAACCATTAGAGAAAAGTGGTAAAACTGCACATAAAGCAAGGTTTGTATGGTATTTATATTGCATTTATATGAAGGACCACATGGGGCCTTGGCTGGCTTTTTGTTCACTCTGAATTATTCAGCAAGGCATTGATAAATTGCTCATTAGAGTGCTAATCCCTAAGGCATCAGCCCAGCTAAGAACAACCCTCTGGGTTTCAGGGCTATCTCTCAAAGCATCACCTCTGCATTGCCTCCCTCCCCTCCAACTGCCAAAGCACATGAAAGGCCTTCATCCTTATAAGCCAAACTTGCTCAACAGCTAAGGAAGTAAAGTGGAAAATCTGATGACAAGGCGATTTATCGAGGTGCTTTTAGAGGCCTGTATTTCCAGAAGACTCAGGAGAGGAAGGACACTTCTGAGATCGGGGATTTTAGAATACAGGCTGTCCCTTCCACGAACATCCCTACATCTCCTTTGTCTCTCACCCCGTCAGGGATCCCCTCACCAAGTCCCTTTCCCCCTCTCTGCTATAACCTGGGGCTTCCCCAAGCCCTACCCACCAGCTACACCAGTAATCAGCCTGGACACCAGGTAAAAACTAAGCGAAGATGGATAAAGTACAGACTTCTCATGTTCTTAATACTGGTTTATTAGTGGTAACAAATGTGGCATACTAACATAACATGTTAATAGAGAAAAACAGATATAGGGTATAAAGGAACCCTAACATCACAATTTTTCTGTAAATCTAAAATGGTTCTAAAATAAAAGTTTATTTCAAAAATCTGAAATACTGATGAGGATGTAGAGAAACTGCTTCATTCAGAAAATCTGGCAGTTTCTGAAAAAACTAGACGTGCACAACCATACAGCCCAGAAAGTACACTTCTCGGCATTTCTCAGAAATGAAAACTGACATTCACACAGAGAAACCTATACCCCAAAGTTTACAGCAGCTTTACTGCAGTAGCTGTTAACCAGAAATAACCCAGATATCCTTTGGTGGGTGAACAGTTAGATTGTGGTACATTCACAGCATGAAATAATAACTCAGCAATAAAAAGAAGGAATTATCAATATACTTGGCATAAATAAATCCCCAAAGAATTATGTTGAGGGAAAAAGCCAACTCCAAAAGTTTATAAACTGTAGCATTCCACACATAATATTCTGAGAAAGTTATAAATGGAGAACCAGTTAGTGGTTGTCAGAGGTTAAAGGCTGGGGGGCAGGTGGAGATGGGTGTGGTTATAAAAATAGGAGGAATCCTTGTTGGGGTGGAAATGTCCTGTGTCTTGACTGTATCAATGACAAAATCCTGCTTGCGATGTTCTACTATAGTTTGGCAAGATATTTCCATTGGGGGAAATTGATTAAAGGGTACATGGGATCACCCTGGGCTCCCCCAGTGGCTCAGCGGTAAAGAACCCATCTGCCAATGCAGGAGCCACAGGAGGTGCAGGGTCAATCCCTGGGTTGGGAAGATCCCCTGGAGGGGGGCATGGCAACCCACTCCAGTACTTTTGCCTGGAGAATCGCATGGACAGAGGAGCCTGGTTGGCTACAATCCATGGGGTCGCAGAGAGTCGGACACGACCGAAGCGACTGAGTGTGCATGCACAGGATCACCCTGTATTATTTGTTACAATCACATGTGAATCTACAATTATCTCAAAATAAAGTTGTTGTTGTTTTTAAAGCCATGAGGCCTGAACAAGCAGGTGGCTTAGATGAAGGGATGGTGAGGCCCACGCAGAGATCTGGGGTCACAGCCCAGATACAAGTGAGTGGGGGTCCTCCAGCCAGGCTGAGATATATACCCCAAATGGAGGGCCTCGCTAACAGTGACTAGGCTGTGACCATCAATAATGTCCATGGCATGAAGCCAAGGCAAGACTAAGGAAACATTCTAGGTTAAAGGAAACTAGACGGAGGACCAGCAGGTGTCACATGTCATCCTGGACTGGACCCTTCACCGCAGGACACTACTGGGTCACCTGGGGAAGCCTGAAACCAAGGGACCCAGGAATTCCTTGACTTATTCTCATAACTCTTCTCTAAGTTTGAAATGCTTCCAAAATGAAGTTTTATATGTATCTACACACACATACATACACAAACACATATACACACAAATGTATACAGATTTATTTTTTAACAAATAAAAGGCAGCTTTTGCTCTTCACTCCTGCACCTTTTTCTGCCTTGAATGCAGGCATGATGACGTGAGGGTGAAGTCTCAAGACTTAAGAGGGGGCAGAACAGTGATGCAGGGACTGCAGAACCGCACATCCACAATACTCCTTGTTCTACATGGTCAAAAAGAAGCCCCGTGATGGTTCAAGCCACGACCGCAAGGTTTCTGTCCCTCGCAACCAAAGCAAACATCACCGACATGTTTAATAGGTGGAGGACTGTTCCTATGTTCCCACAATTTCTAACTGAAGAACCTACCGAAAAACAACAACAGAAAAGCTGTGATTTGCTCCAGGGACAAGGCAGCTGAGGAGCCATGTGTTCTGGGCAGCCATGGGCAGCAAGGAACGCCTGGCCAGAGTCAGGACAGGTCCGTCTCCACCTAGAGTCCAGCGTGTTTCCACACGGAAGGGGAGAAAAGCGGGGTTAGAGGCAGGACGCTGACGGCCGGGTGACGAAGGACACATAGGAGACGCTTCAGAGGTATTTTCCCAGAGAAACGGCTCTGAACCCAGACTGCGGAGCACAGCAGCCCCTGGTTTGCACACAGAATGAGTTCAACAGGCTTTCAGGGCTCGCTTTTCAACCGGACCCGTCCTTACAACACTGCCTCGATGACAAGGATCCTCCATGCCAAACGATGCGCAATGAGTACCTGCATCCCGACCAGACTCATATGCTGACATTCTAACCGCCCCAAGTGACAGCACCAGAAGTGGACTTTGGGGGATAATTAAGTCGTGAGGGTGGAGACCTTATGAATGAGGTTAGAACCTTACAAGAGACACGGAGGGCGTTCTTCTCACCTTCTTTCTGCTATGTGAGGGGTCCAGGAGAAGACAGCCACCTGCACCCTGGAGGGGGCCTCAACAGCACCCAACGGTGCCAACACCCCGCTCCTCCAGCCTCCATAGCTGAAAGAGATTTCCACTGTACATAAGCCTCCCTGCCTATGGCGAATGCTTTGTCATACCAGCCCAAACAGACTGACACTCTACAGTAACTTTCAGAATTCAGCCTGTTAAAAAACCAGGGACTTCTGCCGCGAGCCACTTTGTTTATAATTCAACTTTGTCTCCCCATCAATTTATATTACATTTTTCTAATCACAACTCACTTTTATCATCACAGTACCTCAAGGTGGTCCAATACTCCTTCCTTACTCTTCAAAGTTCCCTTCATACCACAAGTTTTAATTTCATTCTCACTCTCAACAGTACTGCGAGGAAAATCCAATTGCTTGCACTTAACACAGAAGGAAACAAAGTTGAGGGAGATTATGCCACTGGTCCAAATCCTCACAGCCAGGAAATGGCATAAATGTAACAAGAATTCTGAGCCCTGGCTCCCAACCCAGTGTTCTGTGTCCTGAAACACACAGGATGGCATTAGCCAGCACTGTCAGCTTTTAATATTTTCTGCCTTGATTTAAGATTATATTATAGACCCAGAGAGATGGAATCAGGAGGGAGGTGGGAGGGGGGTTCTGGAAGGGGAACACATATATACCCATGGCAGATTCATGTCAATGTATGGCAAAACCAACACGATAATGTAAAGAAAAAAAAAAAGATTATATTATAAAAACCTAGAACACAAGGTCAGAAAAGAGTATGCAGGAAGAAATGCATATTATATATTTTATCTAAGCTTCAAAGAATACACAGAAAATTGAGGATTCCTCCATCTCCTTCTTCTTGCTCCTACATGCTTCAGAAGTGAAGAGGTACAAAAACACTGCTTCCTCTGGTGAGCCTACACCTGCCTCCCTGAGACTCTCCTGGGAGCTCAGTTAGGGTTTTCCAGACGCTTCAAAACTCTAGGAAATACCAGAATCTCAAATGCTTGGCTGCTAATCTCCATGCAGCCCTGCTCTTCAAATCAGCAAGTACCGAGTGTCTGTTACGTATGACGGAGCGCCGGGCCCACGGTGTCCTCTCTGCCTCCTGAATAAGCTGAGGTAAGGAAAACATGTAAAAGTTAAGCAATCACCCCAGAAATAAACAACAGTGCAGACCAACAACAGGAGCAGAGGCATGAGGGGAAGCTATGAGAGAACACCAAGGTAGAAGGACCAGGACCAAGGCACGGAGGTGGCAAGATGCCTGCAGAGCCCAGTGAGCATACGAGGCTGCGGCCAGTGAAGAAGACGGTCACTGACAGGTCAGGGCAAGCAGGGGTCAGATTAAGCAGGGCCTGTGGCCCAGCAGCGGGGTGGATTTTCTTCCAGAAGCAGAGAGAAGCAGTTGAGTGGTTCCAAGCAAAGGAGGGACAGGATCCGAGTGACCCTTCACAAGGGTGACTTGACTGCGGTGTGGAGAATAGACTGGAGGCAGAGATGGGAGGAGGCAGGAAAGCCAGTTAAGGAGATGGTCGCCACAAGCCTGGAGACCCACAGGCCGGTAGGGAGGGGCTGAGAAGGGAGGCTTCGGGTTCTGCCGGCAGGTCCGGTCAACAGGCCCTACAGACAGACCCGGCACTGAGAGCGGAGCCGGAACCTGGGCCTCGGGGTGGAATCCTGGAAGGTCAAATGGCTCACACCGCTCACTGGAGCAGCAGAGCACAGGGAGAGAGAGGAACAGCAACAAACGACTTTGCTCCTGAGGGTCTTTCATCCTAAGGAAGCTAATTTTGGAAATTCATACATTCATCCCTCCAGGTTGAACAATTTCAAAAAATCTGGAAGAGGCAGTATTATTATTTTTTAAACACACAGATCATAACTCAGAGACTGACACACTCACAGGGTCTTAAGAGATGGAAGAGACCCAAGAGATCCAGTCCTGCTCCCTTCATGCAGCTGGTGATAAACCCAGACCCAGAGACGGCTGACGGCCTGCCGAGGTGGGACGGTGTCAAGAAAGGACCACGACATCAGAGTCAGCCAGGGTCACCCAGGACATGACTCCAAGCGGGGAGTCCTGTGACCCCTCCGTCATCCCCACTCGGTCTCTGCATCTCTCACCACAGAAAGCAAATCCATGTGCCCTTCCTGTGTCATGGCCTGAACACCCAACAGGCCAGAAACGGGGAAAACAGCCAGGAATGTCACGGGTGACATGGACCTTAACTCCTTTAGATGCAGACCAGCCGCTGAGTCTTTAGGAATGCGTGTGTGCGTGCGCGTGCACACACACACACACACACACGGGTACACAGGAGATGGCCCTCCCCACCCCCATCAACCCATCCACCCCGCGAGGCTTATCCCCAGGACGCCATGAGCCAGGACCCTGACTCCAGGGCCTGCCATGAGAGGAGGCCTCCAAGTCACTTCACCCTTCAGGTCTCAGCTCCTTCCTCACATTCCTTCCCTCAGAGAGCAAGAAAAACGACAACGAAATGGGGGCACAGCTTGGAAAGCACCGCGTGTATATAAAAAGCTAAGATATTGCTGTTAAGAATAAAGAAGTGACATTTTCTGATGGAGAAAAGCAGAAGGCAACACGGTGGGTTCTTCGAAGCCAACTCCACCTCACAACAAGGCCACGGTGAGGGGACTGGGGCGCGGCAGAGATGTCCTCTCAGACACTGATGCACAGCGTGAAGCAGACAAGGCCTGTTTCCCGCCTTGGCTTACACAAATGCCTCACGTCGGGGGCCGGTCATCTGCCTGAGGCAGACGTGCTGCGACACCAGAAGGCACCGACCCCAGACGGCAGGCCCTGTTCCTAGAAGCACACACCCCACACCAGCCCTCCTACTGAGTGACTAGCAGAGCGACGGCCAGCCAGCCACGCCAGGACATCACTGACCCATCACTGCTGGGAGCTGAAGCAGCCGCTTCCAGAGCACTCCAGGGAACTGACATCGTCACAAGGCAGGTCCCAGCCAGCCTCTCAGGGGAGTCCGTCCCGTGACGTGGCAGCTGTCTTTCTTGTAGGGCTGACCAGAGCAACACCCTCTGCACGGGGCGGGGGGGTCCACAGAGTGCCCGCCTGCCTCCACGTGCCCCCCTCCTGCACCCTGCCCCTGCGCTACTTCGGTCATGCTCACTGCTTTCCTGTCTGCGTCCAGACCTGCAACCTACACACAGCTCCCTCCTAAAAGAAAGGAAACCCGGTCCGCTTCCACTGCCTTTCCACCTCCCACCACTGATCCCCACCACCGAAACATGGAACTAAGGCACATTTTAAACTACCTTGTGCGCTGAATCAACAAAACTGCAATTCTCATTCTGAGAACAAATTCGACTGAATAGGAAGCCTACTTCTTTCAGAGAAACCAAAACCGTACAGCAAACGTCTTTAGGTTTCCTTTCCCTGATGAGTGGAACCTCAAGTGGTTTGCTCCCTCCTTCCTTTTACTGTTTGTTAGTGACTGGCCCTTGGCACCTTAGGTTTACCGTCTTCCTTCTCAAGAAGCAGTCATTCCTAGCCACCTTTCAAGGTGGGCAAGAAGTTAAGGGCCTGTGGGTCAAATCCCCATTCCAAGGCACCCCCAGGGCTTCCTTTGCCGGATGGTGCCCAGCCTGCCAAGACACCTGCAGAGATGAAGCACCCACTTCTGCACAAGGCAGCCCATTCACCACAGGCGTCCTGACTGGCCACGTGCTCCTGGACCCCAAGCTCAGCCTGCCTCCCTGCACATCCCTGTTGATCACCATGAAGATCTTCAGATGAACTAACTCAGAGGACGCACACGAGTTCCACATGACAGCGCTGTACTCTTTCGGGACCATATCTCCTTTTCTCTGGCCTCTATGCCCTGGGCCCCCAGCTGTTCCCCTTATGCCAGTTTCCAGGTACTTCTCACCTCTAGGCAGCCACCTCTAGCCCTATCGATAGCGACCCCTTAAAAATATGTCATCAACATCAGCACATGCTGGAGTCACAGATTGGGAGGGAGGGAGCTTGACCGTAAAGTCAAGCGAGGTGCTTTTAGAGGCTCACTTCACTTCAGAGCCTCTCACTTGGAGAGGCTCTGAGCTGTTGAAGGAAACAGATCCCCTCCTTCCATCTCACCCTCACGCCAAGGCACACCCTCATGAAGCAGGGTGATGACACACGCCACTGATTTTTTCATTTCCCAGTTGGTTTCATGGGAATTGTTTACTTTTGCCCAGCCCACATGCTGAATATCTGATATTTCCCTGTACCCAAGAGCCAGATTTACCCAAGCTAGAGGACGATGCCACCACTACTCAGCGCTCTTCAAGGTCATCCTTCCTCCCCAGCTGGTCCTCAGTCCAGGCCAATGCTTCACAATGGCCAACCCAGGGCCACCACTGGCAGGGACACACAAAAAACTTTGTAAAGCTGAAGAGTCACTATTGTAAATCACTGTCTTGATTAAAAAAAAAAAGAGGTTGTAAAGAGGTTAATGTGATAGCTATCTTGCTACAGTTCACACAATCAGCAGCCTTTCCTGAAGGCTACAACAATTTAAGCAACTACAGTTTTGGCCTCGAAGACAACTGTGCATGCTTTCGATCATCACTTATTATCCCAGGTGAAAAAATTATTGGCACAGATTTTCTGCCTGTATTTCCAGTTATGTTTGAAGTCACCTAAAGTCATGTCAGCACACCAGCACCAGATAAACCAGAGTTAACACTTGTTAAAAGTCCTGTTTTATAAGGGAGATGATGAACACCAGGTCATGAAAGAACTTCATATGATACACATTTAAAACAACGTCAAAAGAGTAAAACTAAAATACTTACACAAGTCAAGATAGTCCAAGTTTTATGGATACGAGTTGGTGCTAAACTAACTTTGTTCTCAAGAATAAGCTCCAACAAAGTTTCACCTCAGTGCTGGAGGCCGCTGTGAAAAGATTCATGAAAACACTCTTCCTCACTTTGGGTAACACTGTATTTTTATGCCCTAAAAAGAAGAGTACAATAAGCAAACTCTTGTAACAGCTTACAAACATTTGAATTTTTATACACTCTCATCCTGGCCCGCCTCCTTGAAGTGTGAAAGTTGTTCAGTCATGTCCAACTCTTTGAGACCCCATGGACTGTACAGTCCATGGAATTCTCCAGGCCAGAATACTGGAGTGGGTAGCCTTTCCCTTCTCCAGGGGACCTTCCCAACCCAGGAATTGAACCAGGGTCTCCCGCATTGCAAGCAGATTCTTTACCAACTGAGCTATCAGGGAAGCCCCCACCCCTCCTCCTCAAATAGCATGGTAATTTATGGAATCATTCTTTGACATCACTATTGGATATTCTCTCTGTCTTAAAGAGCTACATAAACTTCAGCCCGACCCTGTCTCATCCAATCAGGTTGTCACCCTACGTCCAACATGCAGACTCAAGTCCCTGAGGCTGGAGGAAGGAAGAACAGTTTTCCAGCTGAC
Organism: Antilocapra americana; assembly: GCA_007570785.1. Taxonomy (NCBI): domain Eukaryota; kingdom Metazoa; phylum Chordata; class Mammalia; order Artiodactyla; family Antilocapridae; genus Antilocapra; species Antilocapra americana. The sequence continues at coordinate 11,324,548 of ML661903.1, read as the reverse complement.
AAATGGAGCTCCATTCTAGTGAGCTCTGAGCAGCTGAGAAGAGGAGCATCTCTGGAGCCTGAAAGACCCTGAGCGATGCCATTCTGAGCTTCATCGCTACCCAGTGAAGCGTGGTTCCAGTCTGGGGGATCTGTCCCTCCCCGTGCTCAGAGGCAGGAGACAGAAGGGCCTGTTGAGGGACTGGCAGGATGGAAAGGTGAGACTTCCTCCTAAACCACTCTCTTAAGAGCTGCCATGACCCCCCGGGAACCTCCACAACTTCCTACAACTCGGGGGCCACATCCAACCGCGTCTGTCATCCTGGTAAAATGCTCCCTCCATTCACCACTCCCGGAGGGCACTTACCACACTGAATGAAGTTGTGAGCCAATGAGAAATGTGCCTTACACACCTCCTACACCCAGCGCTGTGCCTGACGTCGAGAAGATTCTCAAATATTTTGCCCATTACACAGTACTACCCAACAAATGGAGACCAAGAATGCAAGACATCTCAGCTGAGGGAGAGGGCACTTCTGGTGAACATGATGAGCTGAACGTGGATATCTCCACAAAACAGAGCTTCAGCCTCCGAGCTCACAGTCCAAACTGGCACACAGTAGCGTCAAGGCCACCTCCCACCTGGGTAACCCCTGTTAAGCCAGAAAACGTACTGAAAATGATCAAACGTCCCATCTCCGTGCCACAAACCCAAATTCTAACCACCGTTTACCACACTGACTGACTGAAAACCTACCATTCCTTAAGATGTCCTGTAACTTCATAGGAAAAAAAAACATAGACGCATAAACACAGCTCATCAGGAAAGCGTGACCACTGACCACCCTTCCCAACCCGGCAAATCACAAGAAATGTCAGGGAAGATTTTAAACTCCAGCACTGAGCCAAGAGTTGACTTACTGAGTGAGATAAAGTGGAACTCAGTTATAGCCTCACTAATTAGCTGGCGAGCAGTTGGCTGCATCGTTTTAGATACAGGCTACCGTCCTGTATCTGGTGCTGTATCGAGCTGCTGGTGTTATTTACAGCCCTGGGCGCATTATTCTTTGGCCGACATTCAGGCAGTTTCGGATTTCTGCCACGGTTCACATTGCGACTTGAGCACAGTTCAGGCTGATACCCACAGCATCTGCCCCATGCGGCAAGCTCTCTCTACCTGCTGAGTGTTGTGTAACCCCAAGAGCCCGCTGAGTGGCGCTGCATTTCACACTGCCAGTCAGATTTCAGGGATGTCAACACAGTGGGCAGTCCATAGAGCCTTTACTAAGAATGGATTATAGAAGGTTAAGGGATGTGAAGCAAGGGAGAAAGGAGGAAGAAGAGGAAGCAACCAGAGAAAAAGGAGACGATGTGGAATACTTTTGGCAGAGAAGATAGACCAAAAAAAAAAAAAAGATTCATTATTGGACTATTGTAATAGTGGACTTCCCTGGTGGCTCAGACTGTAAAAGCATCTGCCTACAATGCAGGAGACCCGGGTTTGATCCCTGGGTCAGGAAGATCCCCTGGAGAAGGAAATGGTAACCCACTCCAGTTTTCTTGCCTGGAAAATCCCATGGATGGAGGAGTCTGGTAGGCTACAGTCCATGGGGTCGCAAAGAGCCAGACTCGACTAAGCGACTTCACTTTCACTTATTGTAATAGTGGTTGTTAAAGCCCATATCCCAGCGTTGTTTTCCGGGTCTAAGAGCAGGTTAGACATGGAAACCACCACCAGAATCCAAGGCAGGGATTGATGATAGTCAAAAAAAAAAAAAAAAAACGGATTAGAGGATTTCGCTGGTGGCCCATTGGTTAAGAATCCGCCTGCCAATGCAGGAGACATGGGTTGGATCCCTGGTCCAGGAAGATTCAACATGCCACGAAGCAACCAAGCTCGTGCGCCACAACTACTGAGCCCACGCTCCACAACTAGAGCCACCGAGACGAGAAGTCGGTGCACCCCCACAGAGGGCGGCCCCAGCTCGCCACAGCTAGGGGAAGCCTGCTGCGGACAGCTGCCAAGTGCCAGAAGGACCAAAGCCAGGCACAGGCGTCCTGTGAGTGGTGTCCAGGTGGGACGCTCCTCCCCATACAATCGGGGAGTCCCACAGTTGTCAGAGGTCTGGAGCACTAGGGTGGTGAAGATTTGAGGTGACAGGTGGTCCACAAAGCCAGGACTGGAAGCCTCCTCCTGTTCTTTCCCTCCCCACACCTGAGAGAGAAGAAGCACACGCATCGCCCTGGAGCTTCTCCACCAAGGCTGGGCTTCCCTAAGAGGACCCAACCCAAGGCTGGCCGCCCTGCGGGGCTGGAGACAGTGAGTGAGTCAGCACCCACAGCAGCCCTCCTAGCCCCTCAGGCTCTCACCCCATGCTGCCTCTAAGACTGAGGCTTCCCAAGGATAAGACCTTCTCCTAGCAACGGAATTAGCACCAACTAATACAGTTCACGTGGTCTCATTTTACTCCACGAACAAGCCTCTCTGTTGATATGATAGCTTCTTACCCCTGTCTTACAGATACGTGAAATCTAGAGATGAAGTAACTATCTATGGTCACATAAGGGGATTCCCTGGTAGCTCAGATGGTAAAGCGTCTGCCCGCAATGCGGGAGACCGGGTCACATAAGGGCTTCCCCAGTGGCTCAGTGGTAAAGAATCTGCCTGACAATGCAGGAGCCATGGGTTCAATCCCTGGGTCAGGAAGATCCCTTGGAGAAGGAAATGGCAACCCGCTCCAGTAATCCCATGGACAGAGGAGCCTGGAGGGAGGGCCTCAGGCTCCTCTGTCATAAAGAGTCAGACTTAGCAACTAAACAACAACAAAAGGTCACACGGCTGGTAAACATAGCGGGAGGGTGACACAGGACGCCAGTATTCAAAACCCTGGTTGAGTCAGGCTGAAGGTTATGCTCTTGACTGCCACATTTTCCCTACCCTTTTTTCTCCAGAGGTTTTGTTTTTTAAATTGTGGCATAATACATGTAATATTTGGAGAAGGAAATGGCAGCCCACTTCAGTATTCTTGGCTGGAGAATCCCATGGACAGAGGAGCCTGGTGGACTACATACAGTCCATGGGGTCACATAGAGTTGGACACGACTGAGCGAGCAAGCACACATAAAATTAATATAAAGTTGACCATCCTAGCCACTTTGAAATGTACAGTTCAGGAGGATTGAGCACATTCACACTGTTGGGTAACCATCACTACCACGCATCTCCAGAGCTTCTCTTCTAGCAGAGCTGACACTCTACATCCACTGAACAACTCTCTCCCACAACCACCTTTCTGCTTTGTCTCTATGAACTTGACTCCTGCAGATCCTTCCTAAGTAGTAGTATACAAGATCTGTCATTTTATAACTGGCTTACTTCCCACAGCATAAGTCTTCAAGGTTCATCAATGTTTACTAGTATGTGTCAGAATGTCCTCTGTTTTTAACTGAAGGTACCTTTCTAGTCCTACTTCCATGAGTGGCCATGACCCAGGGGAAAAAGGGAAAGGGAACCAGGGGCCACGGGGAGCGGCCATCTCTACAACACAGCATTTATATACAGAACTAAACACACAAGCCCAGAGTCGCTGCTGTGAGAAGTTGGCAGCATAGGAAAAGGGAGGAACAGCTGAGAATTGGGGAAGTTAAAAAATACACCCACCTGCCCCCACATACTCCTGTTTGAGCTTAAGCTACTTCAACACAAAAAGTCAGAAGATCAAAACAGTCTGAGGAGGGGGCAGAACCTTCAGGGATGGAGGGAGGAGGATGGTCCTGAAGGTAGGGGGTGTTGCTTGGCAACTGGAGTGAAGGGACTGCCCTCCCCTTGCCGGGGTTCCCATCCTACTCTCTCCAGTCTGGCAGGAAGTGGGCAGCCTGCAACCCTGTGGGTAGGTCTGGGGCTGTCAGATGCTCCAGGCAGGGGGCTGGCGGGGGCTCAGGAAGATTTGCCCTCCAGGGAGATGAGGACGCTTTCTCCCAGCTTCTCTGCCAGGGAGCAGCGGTCCTTGACCTCCTGGGGGAAGTTAGATGTAGTCACGTTTGATCCCCATCAGCTTCTCCTAGACGGTGTCCTTGGAGCTGGCACAAATTGCTCTGCTCTTCAGGGGTGCCAACTCAGGGTTCCCAGGCCCCCTTCTTGCTCTCCTTGGTCTCACGGGTTGCATTACAGAGGGCAAAGTGGCATCCTTGTGTGGCAGCCCGTGACCAGAGTGGTGTAGCATCGTCTGGAGTCTGGCCTGCATCACCCACCAGCATCTCCTCACCCTCCTCTAGCATGAGGTTTGTGTTTTCACTTAGGCAGGAAAGCACCTTCTTCATCCTCTGGTGAAGAAAACTTACACACACTCACGTCACTGAACACTGTGATGACACCGCAGGCAGCCACAGTGGCGACCACGTTTCTAGAAGTGAAAGGGCAGCAGCGAAGAGAATCACACTGAAGCAGCGTCCCCCTTCCTAAGGCCGAATAGCCGGTTGTAGGGCTCTGCCCCTCTGTTGTAGGGGTCTACCCCATTTTGTTCATTCGTCCATCACAAACACCACCCTTTGGCAACTGCAGATAAGACTGCTCCACCTTCCTTTCTCACCCTGCCTGATGCATAGCAGCGATGAGAAGGTACCTTCTCACCAAGGATGGATGGAGCATCCTCCCATCTACTTTCAAAAGGGCCTTTTAGGAAATTAGGTGGAATGGGCTTTTCATTTGATTTTTTAAATCAGTAGGTATTTATTAATGCTATTATACCTTTCATAACATTGAGGCAATTATACGCCCCCGCCCTAAGCTAATAATATTAGCAACCATATATATTTAAATGGGACTACAAATCAGTGTCACTGAATCTTGGTGAGCCTTTTTAACCAAACAAACTAGAACTGCTACATGCAAATGGGTATTTTTCTGACAGCAGGGGAGGCTCTACACAGATTCATCACTGAAAGCATCGGAGGCCTGACTACTCCTGAGGACAACAGCTAGTAAGAGGCCACACAAAACTGGCATCAGTACCTGCAACTCACACTTTGTCTATAACAGAAACATAAGTCAGTGATTTCCCGCCTCAAACAGCTTCATTCTTCGAATAACCCTTGGTAGTTTCCAGAAAACAAAACACACCTTCCAGGCAAAAGGTTCTGCCACCATACAAAGGAAAAAGAATGTTATCAGATTTGAAGCCAATTTCAGAACTATTGATGACCTCCAGTATCCTTTTAGGATCTTGAATGAAGGATGGAGATTCATATTCACCCCGACCTAATCATGCAAAGTATCCATGAGTCTTGGTGAGATTGTTAAAATGTAAGTGAAAAAAAATAAGATTATACTCTTTTAATTGGACAATAATTGCTTCACAATGTTGTGAGGGTTTCTGCCGTACAACAATGCACATCGGTCACAATTATACATATATCCCCTCCCTCTTGAGACCCTCCTCCCCCCAAGATTATACTTTCAATGTAAGTAATAACCTTCAGAAGGCAAAAGCAAAAAAAAAGCATGTCATCAAAACTGTGTAAAATTAGGGTATGCAAAACCAACACAGTTATAGTGATATTAGCTTTCATAGCCACAAACGTTGTTTTGCTGCTAACTCAGGTTTATACCTTGTGCTAAGCCTTTGCACACATTAATTTAAAAAAAAAGAAAGAAAAACAACATTTAATTATTTCCTGCCAGGGCTCCACATTTTATAGATTTAGGCAAGTGCCAGAGGAAACAGATGGGCTTTCCACTGGGTACTCTAAGCCAAAAGCTGTGCCAGCATGACAGCAGACAGCATTACAGCACAGCTGGTTCCTTGGTGAAAAGACCTTTCCTCGAAGAGCCATGGCCTGGGAACAGTGAGGGAGTACAGGTGGTCTTTAAACCAGTTCAAGGGCATTTATTAAGTGCCTGCAGGATGCCAAACCCTATCGTGGGGAACGTGAAGGATGTGAGTATAAGATTCAACCTACATCTTCAATGAGAGCAATTGTGAAAACACACAAACCCAACCATCCATTGCACGCAGACAAGAAAACACAGTGAAACACATTCTAAAATTACCTACAACCTCAAAGCTTTTTTAAGTTTGGCTTTATAAAACTCATCCTATTTTCTGCCAAGTCTACCTTTTCTTAAAATAAGTAACTGATGAAGCACAGTAATGAAACGAATACCCATGTCAGGAAATCGAGCGGCCTGCTAACAATGCTATTCCCACTCCTGTTCCCCCAGCACCCCCACCCTCCCCAAATAACTACTATTCTAAGTTGCCCTTTCCCTATTCAAGTTGCCTTTTCCCTCATTCCCTCTTTTTCACTCATTTTATCACATGTATATCCTTCGCCAACACTGTTCGTTTTGCTGATTTCAGAAACTCATAAAAATGATATCGATTCTGCATGAATCCCTCTCTGAAGCCCCTAAGCTATGCGTGCGTGCTCAGTCACGTCCAAATCTTTCCAATCCCGTGGACTGCAGCCCACCTAGGCTGATATCACATCAAGTGACGTAACATGTTCTGAGCACGCTTCATAACACTGGTGGGACTGCACTGGGGTCTGCATGGACAGCTGGCAAAAGGAAATTAAACTGGAGTCTAAACTGAATGTTAGGGGCACACAAAAATAGTTGAATACAGTACCATTTACCAGCTCAAATGCCTTACCTTTTCATCCTTCCCCACAAACACACAGCATCCAGCTCACAATACAGTGGCCCTGCCGTCTTATCGCCTAGTACCTTTTTCCTCAAGGAGGCTCGTAAGCCAGGGGACCTGAACTACTTAGTGTTGAAGAGATTTTAACCAAGCCCTTGAATTCCATGCAAAAGGCATCCGGGTGTTCTTGTCCTTTCAGAATTTCATGCCACTATGTGTTTGAGCTTTATAACGGCAACAGCTCTACAGGAAAATCATTAAGTATCATCCATGATAGACCTCTTTATTCCTCTCTGAACTTCAGCCAAGGAGAGAAAAGCCTGCAGGGGCCACGTCACTATTAGAATCATTCAAAGCAGGGTAACCGTTTACGGGACCTGGATTAAATGTTAAAACGAGCGTTACGGGCCATTAACTTGGAGCTCAGATGTATAAACTCGATCATCCCCACAACAAATTAGCAAGATACACAAGCACTCACCTACAGCAGCACCCACACAAACTGCATCAAATCTGAAAGCACTTTGGAGCTCCCAAAGAGCTTGAGTCCCTGATAAGCACCTAAGGTTGTAATAGGGATCCTGGGTCCTGGATGTCGGAGGAAGGGCCTTGTCTCTGATGGCCAAGCTGACATCCTGCGTGAAGGGGAGTTCACTTCCCAAACACTCATCCAGACAACAGGCAGTGAGCAGGGCACATCCATAAATGTGAAAACCTTCAACTAAGTGGGCAGGCAGGAGAGAGCCTCTAGGAGTCTCAGACCCGCTTCTCTGGTCTTAGCCCAGAAAGGGAACGAAACACCCCTCAGACATCAAGTACGACAGGAAGGAAGATGTTCAGAAGGGAGATGGAGTCAGGAGGGAAAGTGCCTGGAAAGCAGACATGTGCCCTGGAATGAAAGGGGGGTTACATTTAAAATTGAATACCATGCGTGAAACAGATAGCTATCAGGAAGCTGCTGTATAACACAGGGAACTCAGCTCGGTGCTCTGTGGTGACCCAGAGGGGTGGGGTGGGGAGGGGGTGTACACCTACGGCTGATTCATGTTGTTGAACACAGCATTATAAAGCAACTGTCCTCCAATTAAAAATAATTTTTTAAAAAATTGAATAAGTTACACTGATTGAGTTTTATTTACACCTTCTGCTTGTTACATTTAGCCCTTTTTGAAGATGTGACCTTCCTTTGGGGCCTGTGTGGCCTAAGAAGAGCCAAAAACCAAAGTTCATCCTTCACGAAGGGCAGTTTAAGAAGCACGAGGATCCCCACGGGGCTGAGAGTGGTGGTGGCAAAAGGACTCAAACAACAGATTCCCCGAGGAAAGAACTGTGGGTCAGACCACCTCCCTTGTTCTGTACTCAGAGACCATCCTTTCTCCTTTCTCTCTGCTGCTGGGGGCGGGGCAGTGTTGGTGGAAAGGACCCTTCATGTTAGGCCTCTTTTATGCACAAATGATGTTCCAGACCCACCTCAAAGGAACAGAATCTCATGGAAGACAGCAGAACAGAGCGGTCAGACAGCTGGCATGGGGGTGGGGGCCCTACCCTCCTACCCGGGAGGAGTGTAGCTTTGGGCAGGTGAGGCAGAGGTCCTCGTTTGTAGATGAGGGTGGTGGAGGTGTCTACAGCATAGTGTTATTGTTAAATGAATTAACATACACCTCTTAGAAATGATCTGGCTCAAAAGCCATTGATAAACGTCAGGCATCATGACTAGTGGTTCCCAACTTAGAGCTCAGAGACGTGTAAGCTCCTAAAAAGTAAAGGGGAAACTCATGCCAAAGTATCTTATTTAAAATACACATTTGTAATATTTCATCCCGAACATTCTGGTTTCCATGACTTCCCACATCTAAAAATGCAATCGTTTAATTAGCATAGAGTTATAAACAGTGTCTTAACACAGGAAAATCAAAGAAAACCACAAATGAACACACCAAGCATGGGAAAAGATGAAAGCCAACTTTAAACAAAATTTAAACGTTTAGTGTGAGTTTAAAAAGAGGAAGCCAATGCCAGGGAGGAGTGAAGAAGCAGACTGGTTCTTTTCTAGAGATACTGCCCTTCTCAGTGAAGACTGATAAAAGTACGCACCAGCAACTCCACCTTCAGGCTCTTATCCTAAAACTACTGAGAGGTTCCAAGAATATTCCGCAACACTTTTCACAATTATCAAAAGACTGGAACCAATTAAACATTCATCAAAATGGGAATGGTGAAAAACATTACAGTAAAACCAAGCAGCCCAGTTACGCAGCCATTAAAATGGTAACCTTACCTTTCCATGCTACGGGGCGAAAAAACCATGGTAGATTAAGATTTAAAATAAAAAATAGGATCATGACATACATATAAGTCTATATTGACTGCATCATGCGTAAGCCTAAAGCAGTACTGCCCAACAGAAATGAGGCAAGCCACATGTGGAATTTTAGATTTTCCAATAGCCACATTATATCCAAAATATTATTTGAACACTTCATCAACATAAAGAAAGCCTAGGTGAGACATTTTACATTCATTTTTTGTGCTCAACCTTGGAGATCTGGTGTGTACCCATCCCAGCTTAGGCCAGCCTCAGCCCAGGAGCTCAACAGTCACGTGTTACCTACCAGATTGACCCTACTGGACACGGTGGGTCTGGCATATGTGGGCAGTTAACAGGAGCTGTCTGGGAATGGGATTACAGAACCCTTGCCTTTCCTGCATTATATGAATGGTTTCAATAATCATTTGTATTAACAAAAAAATAAAAGAGCATGGTGAAAAATTACTTTAATTTTCCTTGAGAGCTGTAACAGGAGACCAGACAGCACAGCTTAAATTTAAAGTCTCTTTCAAACCGTTCTTGCTCTTTCCCCGGGGGCCGTGGAGATGAACCTTTATCCCCATGCCTTGGTTCTCTATTCCTCAGGTAGTTACGTACTTGCAGCAATTCTTCCCTTTCTCTCTCGCCTCCTCACAACCAACACCCCTGCCAGATGGGTTGAGACCGGAAGCCAACATCTGCACCAAGCTGATGAACAATTGCCAAGTGCAGACACTGTGCCAGGCAGGCACTTCACCTATGTCTGATCACATAATCCTCCAATAATCTTATAACGCAGGTACCATGCCAGTGTTTCAGATTAAGAAATCAAAGCTCAGAAGGTTATCTGCGCCAACGCGTCAGAGCTGAGAACGTGTAACACACTACCCATATGCTCCTTGGCACAATCGTGGCCACAGTGCCCGAGACCGCCCATCCCAAGGTCATGATCTTATCACTATTAAAATCATGCTGTAAGACAACTGTATTTCTAAAAGGAAAGCAAATCCCAGACATCTTTTATTTGCAAGAACATCAGAACCTCACATTTCTCCTTTAAGCTTGTTCATACATTCTCAAATGTAAGTATTTCCACTTAGACAAACCACTGTCACCCCAAATCAGTGTCAAAATCAAGCATTATCCTTGCCTTTTTTATTTCTGTCCATCCTCATGGTGGAAACTTCAAGGTCATAAATGACTCTTCTTCCATTGCCTGTATAACCAGATATTTGAGTTCTAACCTGAATAATCCCTAAATGACTATAAACAAACAGTGATAAGCACACCTAGCACCCAGATCTTAGTTTCTAAATACCAGTCTTCAATAAAACGGAACTGATAGACATCACCTTAAACAAGGGATCAAAGTGACACCACCTGTAATGAGACACTGATCACAGATCTCCTGAGACAGCCCATCTCCTGTGAGGAAGGCACATCTTTTCTGATGTGTTCTTGTCAAAAATCCCTAACTTCCATCTAAGCATGGGAAAACATCCGACAAACTCAAACTGGGGTTCATTCCACAAAATAGCTGACCAATGCTCTCAAAGTGCCAAGGTCAAAAGGAGACACTGAAATTGAGGACTGTCACCAAACAGAGGAGACTAGGCAGCTGTGATGCTAAACCCAACATGGAATCCTAGATGGGCCCCTGCCAGGGAAGGTTGGTAGCGGGAAACCTGGGGAAGTTCCCATCAGGCTTGTCGACAAGCCTGTAGACAAGTTAACAGTATTAATGTTCATCTCCTGGTTTCAGTGATTACAATGTACTTATGAGGTGTTTACATCATGGGAATTTGGGAATAAATACACAGAAACTGCTATTTTTACAACTTTTCTATAAGGCTAAGATTTTCATAAAGAGTTTTTAAAATACTACTGTGGCTACTAGTCATCCTTGTCCATGCCTAAACTCACTCTAGGGTCTCCTACGGACGGTGCTGTTCCCAGTCTCCACGTGTATCCCATACCCATTCATTTTCCGAGCCCTGACCGACACCGCTACAGGACATCTGTCACTATGAGTACCTGCTCTCCTCTCGTGGCACATGGGGCATGCTGGCTTGTTAGTCAGCTTTCTGAATTTAGGCTTTATTGTCCAATGATGATGCAAAATGTGTTTGTGTAGACAAGAACATCAGGGCACACACATAACTCCTCTCACTTTAAAATGGACTGCTTTTTAATGTGGTTCCTGGGAACCTACTGAATTAGAAAACAGAGGTCAACCAGTATTTTAAACCTCTCCAGGTTTACCCTGACGATTCCGTATGAATAGTGACACTCTATCATCTAGAGAAGGTGGTGTGTAGATCTATATTTTATAAACAGTATAGTTTATGGCTAAGTCTTGCCATAGAAAATGACAGTATCGAACACATACACATGCGGGCCAGAATTTAGAAACTGGCCCTCCAATAGCAAGAGAACGCCATCTTTCTGTTGAACAAAATAAGCACAATAATAGACTCCAACCAGGCCTGGAGCTGTCAGAAAGTCTAACGGGTGGCTATCCTGAAGCTAATGAAACGAAACATTAGGAACACATCAACAAAAAGGAAATGGGAAGAAACTAGTAGCTGAAAAGCAAGCTCTATCAAGAGGCCCAAATGGAGAGACCTGGTGTCAGTGCACAGTTATAAGGAAGTTCACACCCAGCAGGACGTCAGAGGTTTCAGGAGGGGCCTGGGCAATCTCCCAGATAAAGCCCTGCTGGGTATGAGGCAGAGCATACACACACAGTGGAGATCAAAGTGTTTGGAATAGCCTCTGATGACACCATCCTAATGGCAGAAAGCGAAGAGGAACTCAAGAGCCTCTTGATGAGCATGAGAGAGAGTTAAAAAGCTAGCTTAAAACTCAACATTCAAAAACCAAAGATCATGGCATCTGATCCCATTATTTCATGGCATATACACTCGGGAAAAAAAGGAAAACAGTAACAGACTTCATTTTCTTGGGCTCCAAAATCACTGAAGACAGTGACCACAGCCACAAAATTAAAAGATGCATGCTCCTCGGAAGAAAAGAAGCTACAACAAACCTAGACAGTACATTAAAAAGAAGAGACATCACTTTGCCGACTAAAGTTCTAGTCAAAGCTATGGTTTTTCCAGTAGTCATGTATGGATGTGAGAGTTGGACCATAAAGAAGGCTAAGCACTGAAGAACTGATGTCTTTGAACTGATGTCTTCTCTGTGGTGCTAGAGAAGACTCTTGAGAGTCCCTTGGACGACAAGGAGATCGAACCAGTCAATCCTAAAGGAAATCAACCCTGAATATTCATTGGAAGGACTGATGCTGAAGCTGAAGCTTCAGTACTTTGGCCACCTGATGCGAAGAGCCAATTCATTGGAAAAGACCCTGATGCTGGGAAGGACTGAGGGCAGGAGGAGAAGGGGACGACAGAGGATGAGATGGTTAGATAGCATTACTGACTCAGTGAACATAAGTTAAGCAAATTCTAGGAGATAGTAGACGACATGGAAGCCTGATGTGTGACAGTCCATGGGGTCACAAAGAGTCAGACATGACTGAGCAACTGAACAACTGCTCTCCAGGATCTCAGCCAAATCGGGGAGATATGATGTGACACAGAAACTATCAACAAGGGTGGACAGGGCAAGCCTGCTCAGTGCACACAGGTTACAGGCAGGCGGAGAACATGCCCTATGAACTGGTTAACAACTTGCATGTATACTTGGGGATTCTTTTTTTTTCTTTGCAAAGTTTTTTTTTTTTTTTTACTTCTTATTTTATACTGAGGTATAGCTTATTAACAACGTTATGATAGTTTCAGGTGAACAGCGAAGGGACTCAGCCATACAGAAACATTTATCCATTCTCTTCCAAACTCCCCTCCCACCCAGCCTGCCATGTAACATTGAGCAGAGTTCCCTGTGCTATACAGCAGGTCCTTGCTGGTATCTATTTTAAACAGAGCAGTGTGTACCTGTCCATCCCAAACTCCCTAACTATCCATTACCCCCATCCTTCCCCCAGGCAGCTCTAAGTTCATCTCTAATTCTGTGCGTCTCTTTCTGTTCTGTCAGGAAACAAACTTGGAATTCTGATGGTCATCAGCAGGGCCAACAAGGGCCCACTGGGTTTGCAGGCCCAGTTGGGCAAGGGGAGAAGAAATGGAGTGACAGCAGGGATGGAAGGAAAGCAGCAGGTGAGGCAGAGAATGAGGCTGGGAAGAAGACGAGAGTGGGGGACACAGAGCCCTTAGGGGCAAGAGTCCTAGAGCTTCTCAGCACCCGTCCAGCCAAGCCACCACAGCGCTGAGTACATCCAGGTTCCCCACGGTGGACCCTGGGGTGAGGATCCCTGTCTAAGGGCTCTGTCAGGCAAGGCTCTTGGGAAAGGGCAGGGGGCCGTGACCTGGGGGAGGGAAGGAAGCCCCCCAGGGTTGTGATGATCAGGAAAGTCCTGAGCAGAAGCACTTTTGCTCAGCCTGTGCAGGAACTCTGGAAACAGTGTGGGCCTCGCGGAGAGCTGCCCTTTTCCCAGGGCCAGGGAACTGGGAGCTACAGCTCTTAGACTCCTGTTGGTTAAAGGACTGTCCCCTGCAGGGTGGGTGGACATCACTTCTCAGGCTCCAGGAAGCTTTGACAGAGACCCAGGAGCTGAGTGCTGGGAGGAAGCAAGCGTGCAGGGGACGGTCCAGGGCAGATGGAAGAGCGTAACAGCAGTGGTTTGCCAGCCACTTGTGTCTCTACCAGTGGGCACCAGGGGAACAGGAGCCTCTTGCTGCCTTCCAGGAGAAGCCTGTGTCACCTGATGCACAGGTAAGAGACAGTTCGAGAACACCAGCCCAGAAGTACAAATTCTATTTTCCAAAGGACTGGCCCCAAAATTGTGCCCTTCGTAGAGGCCCCGTCAGCTCAAAGCCATTACTGACACGCACAGGGCATGTTCACTAGTAAAGTCACCTCCTAGCAGCACTCAAAAGTCCTCCACTCAGACATCACCTATCAACTAGAAGCCAGGCAGAAAAGGGAGTATTTGAAGGTGCTGGTGTCAGCCTGGTGATTTCCCCAGCCGCTCAGTTGGTAAAGAATCTGCCTGCAATGTGGGAGACCTGGCTTCCACTCCTGAGTTGGGAAGATCCGCTGGAGAAGGGAAAGGCTACCCCCTCCAGTATTCTGGCCTAGAGAAGTCTTGGACTGTAGAGTCCATGGGATCGCAAACAGTCAGAGAGGACTGAGCGACTTTCACTGCTGGCTAGAACCAAAGAAGCATGCTGAAGACCTCATGCTTTCAGAGAGCAGTGTTTAAATTTTTCATCCAGAATAACCCTCATACAGAGAAGGGTTGCATTAATCAGCCTGCAAAAGAGGTTATGTATTTCATACTTTAAAAACCAGACTATTTTCTGTAACTACCATAATCAAATCATGTTTACTATGCTTAGGCATGTTTGGACATCTTCCTGGGACCTGGGCTAATTTGATTTATAAAAGACTGTCTTTTCCTGTGGGTTGGAAACAAAGTACTAACACTCGCCACATATGTGCTGCTTGTGCGGAGAACCCATCATTAGCTCCACCTTTCTGTACGGGTGGCTGGGGCTGACTCACCTTGACATCACCCTGGAAGCGTCAGACATGGACTCTCACTCTTTTCCCATTAAGGAAAACCTCAGTACAAAGAAAGCAATTTGTTAAAGGTGAGGTGTTGGGTCTTCTGAAAACAAGAGTGCCTTTGTCATGGGAAATGCCCTCTACCAATGACTAAAATCATCTCTCCGCTCCCCACAAAAAAATCCACAGATCATATAAGCCTCCAGTTTCAGAGAACAGATAGACAAGGAGAAGAGCAAGAAAACAGTAATGTGGAAGGAGGAGAAGAAAGTCTTTTCCTGGGTAACTGAGAATAGACCAATATACCAAGTTCTTACCTGAAACTATTTACAGTACTTACAGGCTAATTTATACACTTAAATAAGCATCTCACAGTCCAATAACAACATCTTCTTATACCATGTCACTAAAGCAACAGGTATAATCAATAAAGGGCTCTAAAATTTCCATCCCACGCATAAATGCTGTTGGCATAATAGATCATTATTTCCATCATGCATAATATATTAAAGTGCATGCCTGGACCCAGTGTTCCTCACATTAGAAGAGCCCAGCTAGCAAGTTAAAAATAAAAAAGGGAACATTGGCTATTTTGATAACACACTAAAAGAAACGAATCATCTTCCCCAACAAGCAAAGTGAATCGAAGTCACAGGCACGGCTGCTCTGTATAATTTGTGATTCATATGCAGACTGAGACTCCAGCCTGGTGAGTGGGACGGTCACGGTGAGGAAACTGCACAAGCGCTCCTCATAGTAAAACGTGAGTGTGTTCAAATCGGCCAGAAACAGTAACAGCCACTCCAGACGCTATCTGGCTGGACGCTACTGGTGGGCCACAGAAAAATCTCAGTTTGAGATTCATAAACCTAAAACATGATTAAGAACAAGAAACCCATTAACAGTGAGGTACATCTCCCGGGCCTGAGGGAGAAATGCTAAGACTGCTTTTGGACTAAGAATGCCAATCCCTCATACCAAGGAAGCTACTTTTTTTCTTAAGCACCTTGAGCGCCCTCCCAAGACCTTTTCTTCAAGAACCATTTTTGTCCTTTATTATCTATAAGTCAAGAAAGAGTACACTGGGACTTTTAGTTCAGTCTCCTACTAACTCATCATTCCTAATAATTAACATGCAATATGCTCATTTCTAACTAAAAATCAAAGTGAGTGTTTCCCCCGAAAGGTGTCTTTAAAAGCAGCCCGATGTTCTTGTTTTTCAAGATCAGGCTCCAAAAATCAAGGGTTTATTCAATTGTCCGTTAGCTTCATGTAATACAGCAATTAGTTATCGTGTGATAAGGTACTGTAGGGTATGTGACAGGTATCTCCGGCTGAGTCACTCATTTTACTTGGGAGTACAAGCGGTATTTTCGTGCACTTTCGCAAGGTTCCGCCTTTACACTCCAGATTTGTCCCTATCTCGCTGGTTTCCAGCCTCCCATTGAGGTACCAGATAACCCGCTTCAAGGGAAGAACTGAAAGCTGAAGCTTGAGGGCTCCTCCCAAGACTCCCAGTGGTCAACGGGATGGGGCGCTCTTCCAAAACCAGAAACGCCGGAGAGTGCACTCCCCGGCTCCAGCCTCACCCGGTCTTCCCAGAAGCGGTCTTTCGTCAGCGATCAAGGCCGGCACCCCTGGGGCCGGCGGAGGTGCACCAGGTGAGGGCGACCCCGCCTCCAGCCCGGTTACAGACTCCACTGCCAACCTCGTGTCATCCGGGCTCGGCCATGCCCCCCTCCAAGAGGGCAAGGGATTAGAAAAGTCCTCAAACGGAAAGGGGGCGGCCAGCCCACGGAGCTGAAGGGCTCACCCAGGTGCGGGGCAACCGCGAGACGTCTCCAGGTGAGGATGCGGAAGTACCTGTCCCTCCCCCGCCCAGACCGGTTGGCCCGGGCGCGCGTCCTGGGGATCACACGCCCGCGCGCGCACCAGGCACCCCTCTGTACATGTGGACAGGTGGGCACTCGGCACCGGCAAACGTGTCCCGGCAGCAGTGAAGACAAACCGGCAGTAGACGTGTCGGGGACATCCAGAAATCAAAAAACAATTTTTAAGGGGGGGTGGGGTGCGAACGTAAAAAAGGCCCCTCACCCCCTCACCGCCCCCCGCGTCGGCACCAAGTGCAAACCCGCGGGGGCCCCGACGGCGGGGGGCAGGGGGGGGGGGGGGTTGGGGGGTGGTGGGCGGCGTCCGGTCTCTAACTTCAATCGCGGCAACTGCTGCGGAAGCCCGGCGGTCTCCGCCCCGCCGCACCTGTTCTCCGGACTCCGAGGACCGAGTCCCGCACATCCATTCTGACCTTGAGGACATCCCGGAAATCCCACACTCCACCCCGGGGGTCAGCAGTACTCCCAACCCCTCCTCGCAGGGACTGAAGCCCGCCGGGAGAGCCCACCTCAAAATACCCACCCCACGGCTGAGGAAGAAAGCGCACCCCACGGCCGGGGAAGAAAGCGCTCCCCGCGCCCTCCCGAGGTCCCCAGAGCATCCTTAGACCCGCGGCTTCCCCACCCCCTTGCCGCCGCGCCCCGCCCCCCAGATTGAGCCCCTCTTTTCTCCCCACCCGGCAACTGGAAGAACACCCCCTCGAATTCAGATCCTTTGGCACGCGAGAGGGTCACCCCCCGACCTCAGGGTTCCCCTTCTTTGGCACGCGAGAAGGTCGCCCTCGGAAGATCGCGCTGCAGAGCACCGAGGTGGGGTCCCCGAGCAGGGACCACCGCGGGAGGCGGGGTGGGGAGGGCGGTCCCCGCGGCCCGGGCTCCGAGCCGGACGGTGCCGGGGGCTTCGGCAGGGGTGAGGACAGCGGCCGCAGGCCGTCGGGGAGCCGGGGTACGGTTCTGGCCGGGGCGCTCCCGGAACAGCCAAACTTTCTCCGCCACCCGAAGTTAGGGGCTCGGAGGCGGCGCTGAGCGGGGAGGCTCCGAGGAGCCCCCGGCGCCCCCACGCCCCCGCGGAGCCCCGGGGTGCGGAGCCCCCGCGGGCCGCGCGCCCCGCCGCCCTCCCCGCCGCGCCGCGTCGGCGCGGCCCGCGCTCACCTGGCTGTAGAGCTCGCTGACCGACATGACCGCGCCGGGCGGGCCGAGCCCGGGCGCGGGGCGCGGGGCGCGGGGCGAGCGGCAGGTCCCGGCGGCGCTCAGTCTTCGGCCGGCCCGTCCGGCGCCATCTTCCGCCCGAGAGTTTCTCGGCTCTTTTCCCTCCTCCCCGACCTGTCCCGCCGGCTTCCTGGAGGCGCCGCGGCCGGCTCGCTGTCCGCGGGCGCGACCTTTACTCCCGCGGCGGCGGCGGCGGGCGGGGGCGGAGGCCGCGGCGCCGCTCCCCGCTCAGGTATGGGAGGCGGCGCGGGCGCGCCGAGGGAGCGGGCGGGCGCGCGGCCGGGGCGCCGCCGCCGCCGCCT